>WSUE01000051.1:0-128090 GCA_019633535.1 Tulasnella sp. JGI-2019a | reverse complement strand
GCGCCGCCCTGCCCGCCGCCGTCGCCGCGGGGCCGCGCGGCCCGCCCGCGCGCCCCCCCCCCCCCCCCCCCCCCCCAAAGAAATTGACTTCCATCAATCACTTTTGTTTGATACAAGTTTGGAGAGTGAATCCATACGTACTGTTATGTCATGGTTCCTATCAGCGAGGATGAGTGCAGCGTATGAAGATGCGAGTTCAATGTTGGCCTAGCCAACAAATGAGCATATGAACCTCTTCGCTGCTGCTTGAACTCACCATTAAGAATCAGGACGGATACGATACTAGTTGTCTGAAGTTTGATTTTAGACCCTCAAGAGACCCGATTTTGTGAAGTAACCCAAACTGCAATCGTTTTTGGAGATCATCTTTGATGTCATGCGGCAAATGCGGACTTCTCCGCTTTCCCGCACAGTTGGTCTTCTCAACGTTGACGATTCCATTGGCGCCATATAGATATTTTAAAAGGAATTTATATCAATCATGTTCCTAAGTCTCCCTTCTTGACCGGTTCATCCTCCCCCACCAAATGAGGGAAGAAGCTGCCATTCAAATCCGTTAGTCATATGATCGTCCACAATGGCTCGATGGAAGAGAGATGTATCATGGACGGGACTCGAAAACAGAACCATGATCGATTGATGACAGCGAATTATTGTTGAATAGCTTGAAAGATGATAATGAAAGGGGGGCAGGAGAGGACGAAATAGCAAGGCTGAGGATAAGATGATCAGTCGAAACAAGTCTACGTTACAATCAACAGCGTTAGATGGGCCTGCCCAATGAGCCCGAAAAGAGAGAGATTGGAAGCGCACCAAGAAGCAATCGTCATCTGCTTCCTCCTCCTCCTCCTCCTCCACCCCCACCACCTCTGCCTCAGCCTTCTCTTCTACTGGCGCGGTCACAGCAGGTGCACTTGATCCTACGTTCGCTAATAGCTCTTTGACGCTCTTCCCCTCGAGTGCCCTTGCGAGCAAGGTCGCCCAGACTACCTCCACTTCAACCCCTGCTGCGCTTGTAATCGCGATGATCTTTTCAGGCTATATAGGTTTTTTTTTTTGTTGATTCCTGTCAATTTATTATGTTTAACCCAAGATTGAGGAGTAAGTCCCATACGCACTGTTATCTCATAACTGCTGTCAGCGAGGATGAGTGCAGCATATGAAGATGCGAGGTCAATGATGGCCTAAACCACGATGAGTATATGGAAACCGTCACTATCACTTGAACTCACCATTATGAGGTTGGGACGGATATGATCCTACCTATCTAAACTTTGATTCTGGACCCCGAGAGACCAAATTTTTGAAGTAGCCGTGCAATCGTTTCGGTGGAGATCTCTACGCATATGATGCGGCAAATGCGGACTTAGAGATACGCTTCTCATACCTATGTCTATTGACTTCGCAACCCCTCGATGCAACCCGAGGACACGATAATATCGATGAGAGCTCGCTCTGAAACTGCTTGGGCGACCCGAAAATCCTCAACGGTTGTATCTACACCCAAGTAAGCACGACGACAAACAAGGCGCCTTGGGCCCCGATGTGCGCACCTAACTCAAAGTTGGATTACAGTAAGAGGCTGAGAGATTCAAGTGTGAGGTTGCCATCAAATGTCATTCCCGGTCCCTGAATCATGACGTTTGTGCGGTCCCGAGGTTGGTGGGCTCGATCCCCTAAGCGCTCAGAGACCTATGCGAAGATGAAGTTTGATCATTTATCACATACATGTATTTGCTGCTTTCAAGGCCGAGGCTGAGGCCCCGTAGAGATTAGATTTAGCGCTGTTTGTTTCCTTTACATCAACAATCTGTAATGTCCCCTGCCCAATCCTCCCTCAGCTCCCGCGAAGCGGTGTAAAATGGTTCCCGTTCTCGACGAATCCCGTCATCATGTACATTCGTCTTCACCTTCGCCGGCAATCCCAACCACACTCTATCCCCTTGATCCATTTCTCCCTCTCCATTACGCACTCGAGAGAGCTCTCTGACGAGCTGCAGATTGTTTGAGGGGCAGGCCTCGAGTGAGAGTTCTCTGAGGTCTGGCAAGACCCAGTCGTTCACGCCATTGCTTAGTGTGGAATCAGCAAGAAGTGAGATATACGGGTCCGAATATCCTACGAGCGTCAGCTCGACGATTGAGGGCATTCTGCGGAGGAGGTCTGCAACCGGGCGGAACGGGAGAGGTTCGTGGCACCATATTTTTGCGGTGATTGACGGCCAGGTTACTGTTGAGTTGGTGTGTCTGATAAGCCAAGCGAGGTCCTCCCATGGTAGATTGTGATTAAAGTCGATGTTGACGGCCAAATTACTCTGGTCCTGCGACCCAATCAGTTCCAGTTTGGATTCCGAAAGTGTCAATGAGGTATCCGAAAGGCCCTGGATTGTTGATGCCAACAGATCAGTAAGGTGGCAAGTCGCATCTGAAAAGATGTTTCTTGTCGGATTGGAGCACCGCAGATTAAACTGGGTGCACGCAGGAATGCGCACGGAGGAGAGGATTCGGCTAAATGCTGCTTTGGCGTGCTTGAGCTGGAGGGTGAAGGAGGTAAGAACCGGAAGATATGCTGCCTCCGTCTCCGATGGTATACCACCCGAGACACGGATTTTATCGTCGCCGGAGTACTCGAGTTCGAAGGTGCGGAGTTCAGGGCTTCGGCGTAGCATCTCCGTGATTTCGCTCGTCGAGGCACCAGACCAAATGCATGATCCCGACATCTTGAGTGTTACGAGTCGAGCGAGGAGATGGGAGTTCAATGGAAGGGGAAAATAACGAAGGTCAACGTGCCGAAGGCGATCTGCTCTTCCATTGAATATGTCAATGTCGAAGCCATTTTTCGCGGTCCAGGATTCCACTCTTCCGCCATCAAATATCAACTCCTCCAGTAATGGTGCTGACAAGGGGACAAATTTGTGGAGAAGATCGTATGAACGTAGTTGAAATCTAGCCGATTGCCACCGGTATGCTTCCCTGCCCACCAAGTCGATGAACGCCGTACCACCATGACGGTCGTGGTAATCGATTCGAAGTGGACAATGTTTTGATTTGAGGATAACAGCCCTGTTCTCCCCGTCGGAGTGATGGGAGTTAATTTGCGCCCATAATGATGGTGTCTCGAAGATGACCCTGTTCCAGTCCTTCGAGACAAATCCGAGCGCTACGAGATGGCGTGGATGAGATCTGTGGACAGCGGGGATGAGGGCGATGATTTTTATAAGGAGTTCGTCGGGAAGGCAATGGATGGGAGCCGCTAGTGCATTAAGACGTTGGGCTGTTTCAGCTATGTGACGTTGGATGTGCTGAGTGAGCGCTTTGCACGAGAGTCGGAGGAAATCGTATTTTTGAGACATCCGCTGTTTTTCGTTCAGGTCATCAGAGTTTCTGTTGCCAAGGTGGGATGTTATCGATCCTGATATCACGCCATGACTTGGAGGATTGGTACTCACGAACAACACATTGCACCGTCCATCAAGCACGCTAGCGCCTGATTGACATATTGATCCACGTCGACCAGGCCCATCGCTGCAAAGGGAGTTTAAGAGAACAAGGGTCTTTGGGACAGAAAGTGTCGATGGTGGTTTTACCATCTCTCACGGTGTATGTAATCACTTAAGGAAAGTTGGAGCACATTCACCTATAACGTTGGATGTGTAAATGGTGCCGTGTTTCATGAATACAGTATCAAGGCCGTGAGCTAGGGATACCACCCCCTGATCTTTGATCTGATCTCGAGGGTGGACGAGCCCAGTGACCCAAATATTCGCTGATCTCTTAGCTCCAAACCACTTCTATCTAATTTTTGCCTGTATAGTTATGATTATATAACATCCTTCAATGTCCGTCCTGACGTATAGATTCTCCTTGAATCATGCAATGGAGTGCATCCTTATTCCTACGTTCGCCACCCAAACATCCCCTTGTGCTCCATCGACTGTGTTCGAGGCAGGTTTATGTCTTAAGACCTCTCATCAACGGAATGAGAATGATCTGTTTATTTGCTTTACGTCGACGTAAATTCCGTCAAGGACTGTACAGATTTGAGTACGCAAGCAGTTACAAGCTGAGACCCTATTCTACTTATTCCAATCCAGACCCGCCACCTTCCCACTTCTTGGTCCCGCTTGATTGCCCGAGCGAAGGAGAATGGATAAGCGCCCCTTCAATGCGTATGGACTGGACCCCCCCATTCTCAAACGTGCTTCGGCGCTGTACACACGGGTCGGGCGATTGACCGCTCCCAACAAGGGCTTCGATGTACCTGCGACGGCCTTGGCGCCAATCTGTGCTCTGATGGCTTGCGAGGAGTGAGATTAATGAACTTGTGATCTACACCACCCTTTATACTGATATTGCACCCAAAAAGGCTGGGCTCGACGAAAGTAACGGAGCGGACAGCTCAAGGGATGGCATGCTTAAAGCAACAGGACTGGGCCAGGGCATTGAGGAACGCAAGAGCTGCCATAGAGCTAGCAGACGAGAATGAACCAGTCAAAGGCTTGTCGACTCGAAGGACATCCACAATCTTGGACCTACGAACTCGGGAAGTGATCACCAACGCGAGCGAGGGGCCGGTGAAGAAGTTCGCTTCCGTCGCCAGTAGACTTTCTCAAACTCAGAAATATGGGAGTCGGACGTCCTCCAGCTCCTCCGCATTCCTTCCATCCTCGTCGAAGATCGCAAACCTCCGCAGTGGGCCTGTAGAATCGAAGAAGACAACACAACATTCATTCCAAACCCTCAGCCGGCGATACAAGCTTGATTATGAGGAAATGGGCTGGCAATTTGAGCGCGTGCTCCAGCATTTGCAAAACCAAGGATGGAATGAACAGAAGTGGAACGAGAACATCAATGCGATTCGTGTGGCGATATTCTACTGGGTCTGCAAGGAGAAGGACGTGAGTGTTACATCCACGATTTCAACCCAGGCATTAAGCTTATTCCTCATCAAACTCCTTGTAAAAGCAAGGTCTCCGGGACTTGAAGATTATAGCAGAAGAGACGACTGTGACTTATAAGGTCACCCACAATGTCTTGAAGAGCATGGAGACTATCAGACCGGTGTTGCTTGATTTGCTTGCTGGACCCGGGTCATCCCGACTTGCTCCAGAGAAGCGGAAGGCGGAACGAGAGAAACACGGGAAGGGAAAGCGTGCCTCGCCTTCGGAGGACGAATCTGTTGAACTCGAAGGCGACGATGGTATGCGACCGCAGGCGAAACGTCAGAGGCGAGAGGCAGGGGACTCGTCAGCCTCAGGATATGCTCCAACACCCTCTTCGGTGTCAAGATCCGCCACTCAGTCATCGCTTCCTGAGAATGAGATGGATGTGGATAATCAAGCTCCAGAAGATGGGACCATAATACCATCTCCGTCTACGCCGTCAAAGCATATCCTTCACTCGCAAACCAGCGATACCACTGGCCTTTCGACATCTTTCTACTCTGCGTACTCCGGTCTGTCTCTAGACCACGACAATGTCCCTTCACCTGCAAAGACAAAATCAAAATCAAAGGTGATGGTTCCTCCCCTCACGCTTAGCCCTCCCAAGGGGAATGAGGGCGATATCACGCCTCGAAAAGCTCGTCAAAAAACAACAGCTGTTACCTCTATCTCCCCTCGCAAGCAACCCTCTAGCGCAGCCGGTTTTCAAGCACCACGGACGGCTGGACCTCGCTATCGGCCTGTCTTCCCCGACCGTGCGTTCTGGTGCGGAGACGGTGCTAGTGATGTTGAGAGCGAGGAAGCAGGCGTTGGGGCGGAGAACGAGGCGTTGGAGGCTTGGATGGCAAAGACTCGCGCCATGCTAGCCGTGGCGGCTACGTAGCCTGTGTGAGGGCAATTACGATTTGACAGTACCAGCGTATTTACCTCTCAGCTTATTTGTTTATGTAAATTGGTTGTTGTGACCATATGATAGAACCCGCGCTATCCTGAATTTGCTGCATTTTCATCCCATCCTCGTTCAAAGGAAATCTCAAGCTGCCGAAGACTTGTGAGTAGTCGGTGGATACGATATTCACTACAGCGCATGTCTTTGACATGTACCTCTATCACATTGTTGTCTTTAAAACCTTGCAGGCCACCTCCCTTTGATACACCGATGCCTAGTGATAGCACTCATCCGATGCTGTTCATCCCGGAGCTCGTCTTTGAGTTCATGGGATATCTCCCACAGCACACAGTGGATTCAGATATTGATGCGGCAGGGCTGGTATGCAAGCTGTGGAGGGATGTTTCGTTGGATGCAAAGTGGAAGACTGCAAACCTGCGTCCCCTACTATCAATGCTCGCGCCATTGACGGATAAGATGGGTTCATGGGTGCGTCCGTGTCTATCAATGAGTTTGAAAAGCCCATCTAATTATTTTCACTTCGGCCTTCTTTCACCAGGCCTTCAAGTGGGAACCGAGGCTTGAGGATTGGGGGAGGTTTGACGAAGTCGTATGCCATGTCCGCACCCTCAGAACCGGGAGCATGTGTCGCTTTAGCGAGAAGCTTTACAACACTCTGAAAAATCGGCCGGATAACACAGCCTTCCTCTTGCACAATCTCCGGGCACTCGAGACCTCAGAAACCGATATAACAGCCATCTCCGATGTACTTTTGATCGTCCCATCGACTATAAATCGACTTAAGATCGTGTCTCCCTGGGCGGGCAATGACAGAAACCAACGGAACTTCCTCAAAGATGTCCCCACACAATTTCCGCAGCTTTCGGAGCTGGTCCTCTCGAGGCTTCATGGTAGTAAAAAGCTTCAGGAAACACTTGAAGTTGCACTCTCACAACTCAACGCACTCCGGTTGGTCGACCTCTCCAGTCAGCGACTGTCGCCCACCATCCTCATTGTCCTAGGCAAACTCCCATTACTGGAGATGATGAGACTCTGGATCACCAGTCCGCCAGAGTCTGAGCTCCCGCCAGGAGCGTTCCAAAAGCTGGTAGAGCTCGACCTTTCGTCCAGATTCGACAGCACGGTGGCTTCACTCCTCTCCACGATCGCGGCACAGGCTCATTCCCTCGTTCGCCTGTCCCTCCGCCACCGAAGAGACGTCTGCCACAAGGCTGACCTACCGGCTGTCATGTGGGCGATAGCGACACAGTCGAGACTCCAACAGCTCACAGTGACGGACGTGGTGGCAGACGTATTATTTACGGACACCTTGCAGATACTGAGACCTTGCGGAGCGTTGAGGTTTCTGAGGCTGGAGATGTCGGTCTTTACACTGGGTGTCATAGACAGGGATGTCAAGGAACTGATGAAACACATTGGATCCTTGAGACGGGTCTACATCAAGCTTATGGAACGCGCCAATAGCTCTGCAGGACCAGATATCTGTCCACGACAAGTCTGGATCGAAAAATGAACGCTTTTTGCGGTGTTCTCGCTATCCTACCTTGCGGGTGTACATGTTGACTGCCTCTCATCTATCTTAGTAATATAATAAAAGCATTCCAAATAGACGGGGGTATATCCACCTCAAAATCCCTAACCGTTATGAATATGATTATGCCCGCCCCGCGCCCAACGTCAACTGAGGATATCCTTGGGAGTGATTCTCAGCAGTTCCTTCAAATTTCCCTCACACTCGCCTCCTTCCCACATAGCATCCATGAAATGCTGGTGTAGCTTATAAGGATTTCTCCGCTTGTTCGATACAACAAAGCAGGGTGTTATGTCTCTACTTTCGCAGAATCTATTTATTAAATACATTGGGACTTACAATACTAGATATTAGATTCATAAATGTCAGAAAGAAATTTTTTGGCTGCTGAAAGGAAAATTACACAATTTCATATGGAATTGAGCCCAGCGGGTCGATTCGAAGCTGACAGAGCTGATGCCCCAGCGATGCCTATGTCTGAGAAGAACCATATGCTAAAGCTTTAAACTACTTGAAGTATCTATAAATTTGAATGAGAAGGTTTTATATAACTCTCCAATGTCTAGAAGATGGGTATGATCTTGGCAGGCTCATCGGCACATTGCAAGCGTGATATTTCGGCTTAATATCGCTTTCAATTGCATAAAATGTGTAGTAACTACTTCGCATTCATTTTGGTCTTAGACCGCGCAGTTGTGCGCCATCTATGGCGGCTCAAGCGCACTCAACTGGAAAGTTGGTCTGCTACGTTCAATTTTGCGTCAAACTATATAAATCTTCTTAGGCACTTAGATACACACATATATGATGGTTATAACCCTCTAAATTAGTCACAATCTGTCTTCATTGGGCGTAATATACGAATTAACCAAATGTAGGTATCAAACACCTAAGATTTTGGTTTCCTCGATGGTTGCTCTGGAAGAAAAACTCTTCCAATGTGGTGAGTAGTCACTGGATCCAATATCTCATCGTCGACTTTTAAACCTTGCAGATTACCTCCGTTTGATACACTACAACCGGAAGACGTGACACCGATACCAAGAGATGACGTTCATCCAATGCTGTTCATCCCGGGGCTCGTCTTTAAGCTCTTAGGCTACCTTCTACAACACGGAGTAAATTCAGACATCGATGCGGCAGGGCTAGTGTGCTGTGGAAGGGTGTCTCGCTGGAAGTAAAGTGGAAGACAGCAAGCTTATATTCACTGCTATCGATGCTCGCGCCATTGATGATTGAGATGGATTCATGGGTGCGACTATATCTATCTTTGAGTTTGCAACACCCAATTAATCACTTTCACTTCGGCTTTCTTTCACCAGGCCTTTGAGGATTGGAAGAGGTTCGATGAAGTCGCATGACATATCCGCACTCTCAGAACCGGGAGCATGCGTCACCTTAGCGAGGAGCTTTGTGACACTCTGGAGACTCGGCTCGATAACACTGCCTTGGTCTTAAACAATCTCCGGGCACTCGATGCCTCAAACACCAGTATACACGCCATATCTGACGTACTATTCGTCGTCCCACTGACTCTAGATCGACTCGAGATAAAGGCTTCTTGGATGGCCTACTACACGCACCAACGCATCTTTCTCAAAAAGGTCTCCACACAATTTCCACGGCTTTCAGAGCTCGTCCTCTCGGGGCTCCACCGTAGCAAAGAGCTTCAGGAATCACTCGAAGCCACTCTCTCAGAGCTCGATGCACTCTGGTTGGTCGACCTCTCCGATCAGCTATTCTCACTCACAATCCCCCCCATCCTAGGAAAACTCCCACTGTTAGAGTTTATGGGACTATGAATTACTAGCCCGCCAGACTCTGAGCTCCCGCCAGGAGCGTTCCAAATGCTGGTAGAACTCAACCTTTCGTCCAGATTCGACGACACGACCGCCTCACTCCTCACCACAATCGCGGCACAGGCTCGTTCCCTCGTTCGCCTGTCTCTCCACCACCGCTATCAACCCGGGCAAGGAGCCTTCTGTCACGAAACCGGCCTCTCGGCTACCATGCGAGCGGTAGCGGCGCAGCCGAGACTCACAGTGACGGAGGTCGTAGCATCTACAGTGTCCATAGAGACCTTACAGACACACTGGAGCCTTGTGGAACGCTAAGGTTTCTGAGACTGGGAATATCAGTCTCCACCCTGGGCGCCGTGGAAAGGGATGTCGAGGCACTGGTGGAACATCTTGGATTGAAACGGGTTGACATTAAACTTATGGAACGCTCTGCAGGACCAGATCCAGCCCACGACAAGTCTGCATCGAAAAATGAACGCTTTTGCAATGATTGATCCACTTCTTGTCGATTGCCTCCCATCTATCTTAAATATAATAATAAATCATTCCAAACAAATGAGGCATATCCTCCTCAAAATCCCCCATAGAAACGAAAGTCGTCATCCCCATCCCGCGCCCGACATCAACTGAGGATATCCTCGGGAGTGATGCTCAGCAGTTCCCTCAAATCTCCCTCACACTGGCCTCCTTCCCGCATAGCATCAACAAACTGTTGATGTAGCTTTTGCAGATTCCTCCGCTTGTGATCCCCTACCTCGCCTTTGAGGTCGGCCAGAACCTGTTTGAACTCTGCTGCCACCGCCTCAGATGTCCCTTCTACTTTTCCCCCGCGGTAAGGAGCGGCAGCTCCTTTACCTGTACGTACTTGCATAAGTTCAAAGGCACAGTCCAGCTGAAAACATCATATAAGGAGCGGTCAATAAAACACATCAAAAGGTAATAGTCGGATGACACAGGCGGTACTCACGTTCTGCGATAGATACGCGGCGTGCATCGGCTGATCGAAGCTCCCCGGCCAGAAGATGGATATCGTATTGGCCAATATGCTCTCGAACATCGAGTTGGCCCCTCCATGACTTAATATGGCTGCGGTGCTAGGGTGTGCCAGAGCTTGTGACTGCGGTAGCCAGCCTGCCATCAAGCTCAACCCCTCGTTGTCCGCCAGCGCTTTCGTGAGCTCGTCACTAAGCGGAGCTGCCAAGACTGCCGCCCGAGAGAAGATGAAGGGCGTCTTAGTCTCAATTAGTGTCTTCACGATAGCTTCGATGCGCCAGAGGTCGTTGTATGGGTACCAGACGGTGCCGAACGAGATGAGAACGACGGATTTGGGAGGATGGGAGTCGAGGAAGGCGAACACCTTTGCGGAAGGATCAGTTGGGTCGGTAGGTCGAGGTTGGTGAGGGACCTGAGGGCCGACGAAGAACAGTTTCTTTCCTAACCGTCCTTGGTACCAATCTTCCAACGCTCGTGTATTCTCTGGTTGGAAATCACGCGTTACGACGAGCATGGCAGCATCTGCGAGCTGCGACCCTTGTCTAAAGAGATCCAGTGTGTTAGGTTCGATGGCAAAATAAATGTGAATACTCTCATAACCAGTGCAGTGTTCACTTACCGGAGACCATGTAACAATACGGAGACAGGAAGAGATACGGGGGTTCGGATAGGGTTCGTCGACTGGGGCGTCATCTCGTAGTCGTACATCAAGATACCTTGTGGACTGGGGAATACATCACCTCGCTGTTCCGAGGAGAGCTTCAACACCAGTTCATCGAAGGACACTCCATTTTCCTTCTTTGAATCGTCTAGTGCCGCATGAGTCCGAGCCTCCAGCTCAGCCATCCCCCCGTACTCTAGCGGACCGAAAGTGCTCAAGAATGAGCATGCTGCGGTCGACCAGAAATGCACGATGTAGACTTCTGGGGTGATCTTTTTAATCAATGTTCCGAGCTGAGGGGCGAAGGCGTCGAGGATGGCGACGGATGGTGGAGGGATACCAGTGAAGGTCGTCCCCCTCGCCATACACGTTATGCTTTCCCGTTGAAGAATCTTGACGTACGCCTCGCAGAGGTCTGGACCTAGTGCCAGAAGGGACGGCTTGACGAGGTTCGGGGACCCCAGACCGACGACCCGTATGCGAGCGAGATCCCCCACGGGCAGGCACGCCAGTGACAACTCGTTTTCTACCTGGTGGACGTTGTGCCGTGACACGAGGATGGTGAAGATGAGGCTTGGATTAAGGGCGATGAGCTTAGATACGACGCCAGTCTGTGGACGAATGTGGCCAAATGCTGGGACCATGGCGAGGAGGAAATGCTTGTCCTCTGGGGCATTGGAGTACGACATGATAGGGGTTGCTGACTTGGAGTGGGAAGTAGGAGCGGGATTAGAGGATGAAAGTAGGCGGATGTAAAGGTGAAGGGGAGATAGTGGCAGATGGTGCTGTTAAATACACCCAAAACCTGGCAGGATTTTAAGGTATTTTGGTGCACAGGGCGGCCCGGCGGGGGTGTTGGCGCCGCATATGCTAATTGTATGTATGTTGTCGTGTACGGATCGTCACAAATAGAGCGAGGATCGTGGTACTTCCCGAGGGGCACGCTATTACCTGAGTCTTCTGGTATGCATCCGTTGGTGCCATGGCAAATGTCTTCCTCCAGGTGTCTCAGTGAGAAAACGAGCGTCTAATTGGCCCGCCAAGACCGTTGCCCCATCAAAAAATATTGTCGTATCGTCAGAATAGCCTGGAAAAGGCTAAATCACAGATAGGTAAGGCGGAGATTATGAGCATTGCGGATTTTGCCGTGGGTGCGCAGTGGGAATCCCACCTGCAGTTTACTCACTGTGATCCCCCACTAAAGAGGGCAAGCTCGCTCGCTCTTCCAATCCCGAGATCGAGATCCCTGGTGCCTCGACAATCATACCGAGAAACCTCCATCAATATCCCTGTAAATACTAACAGAGTAAAGCTCCAGAGGGCGCTAAGGGCGTTCGAATTGACAAAATTGTTTGCACTTTCCACGGTTAACTTCAACGTGACGTTACGTAGAAGGCCAGTGACGGAGACCCGTCAATGACAACAAAGAAGAGGAAGAGACGACTCGGACACATCCAATGTATACACAATAGGAACATTGTTATGGGGAAAAAAGAGGGATCTGGTAATAGTACAAGGGAGGAGGGAGGGAAGAAAACGATACAAACGGTGCATGTTCAGGAACCGATAGTCACAAGAGCAAGATAATAATAAAACGTGGAATAGCAGGTCTCATCATTGCGATTTCTTCGGGTACATTCCGTCAATCACGTCCTTGTACATCTTGTGCGCGTCCTTTCTATAAATTTCCGAAAATAATAATAATTGGAATTAGTCGCTATATATTTGGTCCCCCGCATTAGTGAAAAACACCGTGCGTACCTGCGGATCTTGAAAGTCGGGGTCATCGTGTTGTTTTCGATGGTAAACTGGTTCGAAGTGAGATGGATATCCCTGACCATTTCAAACCTGACGGAAAGGTTATTAGATCAGGAATGACAGGGAACAGCAATAACACATGCACGCACCCTTTGAGACCAGATTTCTTGGCATGCGCGGTCATAGAGTCTAGCGCCGCCTTCTTGACCTTAGGGTCCTCCATAGCGGTAGCGAGCTCCGCGGGAGAAGAATGGTCAAATTTACAGCCGGCCTGATCAGCGATGGACGAGAGAACTTTGGTGTCAGGCACGACAACAGCGACGAGGAAGTCTTGAAGAGAGTCGCCATGGATGTAAGACTGCCGAATGATTGGGTGAGAAGAGTATATCTGAGAAACCAAACAACATGATCAGTTGAATGTCTCGATGTGCAGGATGAAGTCGAGATGAGACGCACGTTTTCGACTTTCTCTAGCGCGACGTATTCCCCTTGACTGAGCTTCATGATGTTCTTAACACGGTCCACTAAATAGAGCGGTCAGTTAGCATATTCTCTTATCGACCAATGCTGAGCAAAACGCTCTTGCTTACCTATCTTGAAGCGACCGACTGAATCAATTTCACCAACGTCACCAGTATGGAACCAGCCATCAGCGTCCAAGGCAGCGCTCGTCGCCTTTTCGTCTGAAAGCGGGGCAGGAAAATGAGAACGGGGCCTTTCGATACCACAAAGGCAAAACAGAGTTTCGCATACCTTTGTAGTATTTGATAAACACATCGTCACCACGCACGCAAATCTCTCCTCTCGGATGCGGCTTGTCGGTTGCCTGATATCCAAGTTGTGGGACATCCACCAACTTCATTTCATTGACTGGGACCGGTCCACCGATCGTTCCGCTCGCATCAGGGTCATCCGCCAACGTCCTCGACGCACATGCACACGTCTCCGTAAGTCCGTACCCCTCCAAGATCTCACACGATAGAGAGATCTTCAAGAAGTCGAGGACGTCCTTGTTGATGGGCGCCGATCCCATGAAGATGATCTTTACCTGCCCACCGAGTATCGCTTGCAGTTGCGAGAAGACGAGGTAATCCCAGACGTAACTCTGAACAATTCCGGTGGATTTGAAGTAGGCCATCTTCGCATCGACGGCGTGTCGGAATACGGTGCCTTTGATACCTGCAGCGCGACCTTGAGCTTGAGCTTGAGAGTAGATACGGTTGAGGATTCGAGGGACGGAGGGGAACATGTGCGGCTTCAGGATTTGCATATCTGGGAAGAGGTTGGCGGGACTTCCGGTGAAGTATCCAACACAGCCTCCTGTGGCTAGGGCGAGGAAATCGGCGATGCGGCCATAGATATGCGCCAAGGGGAGGTAAGAGATGACGATCCAGTTGGGAGGCATCTTGGTCAAGCCATGTAGGTGACCGATTACGGCGGACGCAAGTGCCCTGTGCGTTAGCATAACACCTTTTGATCGGAGAAGAGTCAGAGGTGAGAATTGTGAAGATTGGATTTCAAAGTGCTCACCCTTGGGATCGGAAGTCGTGCCAGAGGTGTAGCACACACTAGCGAGCTGATCGAGCGTTGCCGGGATCGGCTTGATGGGATTCCTTTGACCCTCGGCTTCAACTGCAGTGGCAAATGAAACAATTGCCCTGTAAATAAACACTTATTCAATGATATTGAGTGATTACTCACGTTCTGCCAGTTCTTTGATCTGCACTCCAGTCTTCGAAGCAGCCTCGAGCAGCACCGCCCTGGTGGCAACATCGAGGGGATCGAAAGAGACGATCACCCTTAACGAGGGGCAGTTTACGGAGTTCTTGATCAGGTCACCGATGTGGTTGGCGGTGGAAAAGACAATGCCAAGTTCGGCGTGGTTGATGACATATTCTGCAACAACGATGGGATCAGTGATATGATAAGATAAGATAATTCTTGAAATTAGCGCTCACCAACGGCGTGTGGTCCGAGTGTATCATATAAAGCGACTGTGACCTTGTTGTAAGCTTGCGCTGCAAGGTCGACTATCTGCCATTCTAAGAAAGAAAGCCGATCGATTGTTAGATATAATATTTCACACACGAATATAAAACCAAGCCTCATCCCCCACAAAAATCACATGCCAAAACACTAACCCGGTCGATTAATAGCCCAAATACCGATCCCCTCGAAATCGGTTCCAGAGGGACAAGTATTGGATCGGAAAAGCGCTTCAATAGCGCTTCCGATAGCCTTCCGTCTTACGTCGACTTCGGCGTAGGTCTCCCAGGTGTATTCGGGCGCCCACTCGGGTTTGCTGTTGGGCTGTTCGGTGCTGTTGGAGATGAGGTCGCGGTGCCCGAGACATGGCCGATCGCGAGCTTGAGCGAGGCCAGACTCGAACAGTTCAGTCAAGGTCGCTCGACCTAGTGCGCCCTGGAGGTCGTCCCATTTTGCTATTGAGGCATGACGTCAGTTAACGTACGCGCTCTTGTGCACGAGACTTAATGACATACGATTGCGGTAGTGAGCTGAAGGAGAGTATCAAGGAGAAAGCGCTGTCAGTATGTTACTCAGCTTAGAAGGCGGGGGATCCTTTTTGCATACCAGTTTGACCCGGCGCTTTGGTGTTGGGGACTTCCACTGATTGCATCGGGAGTTGTTTAGCAGTCAGTGCGGGGAGGGCAGTGATGATCTTAACCATGATGAGATGAGAGTGGATTTGAGAGGGGACGGTGGAGGGAGTTTTTGATGGATAGGGTAGGTAGCTGTGTACAAGTTCAAACTTCAACCAAACCGGGTTTTATACTTGACCGCTATGTGCATTAGAACATAGAAGAATACGTAGGGCCTATACCATTCGTTCATCGTATATCGGGTCCCAAGTTTTCCGGGTCCGCTGTGGATCAACGAGAACTTTGGAGACATGGCTTCGAATGGCGAAAGCTTCGAAATCTGGACGCAAGTGAGATTCAGCCGAGCCATATGATATGTAATGGCTGGTGACAGCTAGTATCCCATCGGGCCCTGACCCCGTTTCGACCCTTCCGATGAGGTACAATCTTTATTTAATTTTCTTTTCCTGCATAATTGATTGCAATCAAGTGAGATGCAATCTTCCGGTTGATGCTTGATCGCTGTTGCAGGGCCCTCTCGTGTAACAAGCAGCTTGAGCCCATGATTCCCATCGTCAAAACGTATGGATGGTCATCGACAGTGACAGACCGTAAACGGCACTTACGGCTCCGTCTCGAAGTGCTCTGCTTTGCAATCCGGTTATTGAGAAGTCCGGCGGTGTGCTGGCCGAACACCAAGGGGAGAATCCAGATAAGCCGGTATAACCATCTTCTTTCACATTCGCGACCCTCACTTTAAACGGCGCCCAATTGGAGTGCGGGATGCCCTTCACTGCTGGGTATTCAACTTGCCGAGGACTCCGAGGTTAAACTAAACCCTGGTGCTGGGATCTGGAGACACTCGTACTTGCTCTAACAGCACGAAGGGAATCTAAGAGCGCGTTGTAAATGCCGTCGGTAAAGTAGCGTTCGGTCCATACACTTGGAGCTTAGGGTTTCAGTACTTCTCCAGGCTCAAAGGATTCGTCTAACCGAATCCCCGTCATACCTACTGAATTACGCCCGTACCGGGGCGCTAGCTACCGAGCAGATGTAAAGGATAAACTACTCAACATCTTCTCGTCTTTTTGACATCTTGAATGGCCTTGTACTACGGAGAGGCTCAGTCCGCGGAGCAGTGCCAGAATTGGTTGACGGCAACGGACAGAACCTTCACAATAGCCTCTAAACAAGCGTCGGAGTATCCCACCCTGTGGCATGACAAGGTTTTGGCGCGTGCATAGACATCTAAAGATGACGTTACTTCTGCCAAAATTACCGTTCGAAGTGCGATAAGAAGTGGCGCAGCCACGCCAAGGGACCAGAGATTGGACATAACTCACTCCATCACCCATCAACCGACGCCTCCTGTTTTGATGTCGTCGATCGTTTGCGCCCCTTGGTCCCGCCTCGCGTCTAGTAGACAGTCGCTCATTATGTCCAGAGGTCTTGCCAATACATACGGCCATTGAGCAATTTCCACCGATAGTGCCGCGAGGTAAGGTCCTGATGCGCAGTGATCGAAGTGAAGCCACTTCTACTTCCTCAGCGACCCCAACTTCGATTGTCGCGCAATTGACCAGTATGTGCGTCTTTCTTGACATGGTTTTCCAGGTTAGATGTGTGAGTGAAAGAAACAGTGCAAACCTGAATGATGTTCCTCAGTTCTCCATGCATGCTTCAGATTTTTCGATGTACAGTGTTCAACGTTAATTGTTACTCGAAGCAGTACTTTGGGTCACGGAGAAATTCGACGTCGAAACCCTTGTCAGTACCAAACACTGCGCATCTAACGACTTTTGATCTCAAGTCAGGCAATGTTGCTGACCGATTTCGCTTTGCTTTCTCACTTGAAGCACAAATCGGCCACCCTTCCTCAGGCCTCGACCCTTCAGTCAACGTCGCGCGCCCCACGGCCCCACGTGAGCATTCTATTTTCGAAGCTAGACTTAAGAGTTGCCTCGTGGGGGCCGATACCGGGATTATGGTTTGGCTAAGCCGCAAGGCACATCAACCTCCGGCGCCGCAATAAGAAGACCACTTGCTTCCGTGATATCCTTATCTTGATGTGGCTGACTGGATCATGATGGTTCGTCGACCTATCTTCCTGGCTATGATGCGCTTCATGGTCGGACCGAGAAGCATTCCGACCGAAATTCTACCTCAAGTGAACTCGACGCACGGCTCGGGTTTCTGCGCCCATGTGGTGTATGCAATACTGGCTCATTCGAATGTAAATGAGGCGCGCAGCTACAGGATCTACCTGGCCATCACCCCGGATTTGGCCACGCACACCGCATTTAATCGTTCGGTTCCGTGCAGAAATCAGAAGCGCCTCTCAAGTAAAGCGCAGGGCTGCAGTATCGTGCCCAGCTACGGATGCCGTGTATGAGCCCGAGTACGTTCCGATATCCGTCTTGGTCCACTGGAGGAAAAGGAAGGCTGTTAGTCGGGTGTGACTGCACAGGCGGAGCGGCATGGATATCCGCTATCCTCTTTGCTTACCATATCATGGACCTTCCAGCTCGTCTTGCTCGCTAGTTCCGGTATAGCGGTAAAGTTGAATGTCTAAAACAATTCGGCAGCCTTGTTTAAGACCTTGGAACGGCTAGTAGGTAATCAAGAGGGTGCTCACCAGACTAGCCGTCGAATTGACGTAGTTGATCCCGAAAGCGTGTGCTCCAGCGGTGGACGTCCCAGAGAAGAACACAGGCGGGCTTGTGGTATCGTACTGTTTGGCAGCAGCGCCGTACGTAGTATCTTGGCTGAAGGCGAGGAGCTCCGCGTTCGTGATGACAGCGATTTGAGCTGGGGTCAGATTACCGAGCTATTCTCAATTTAAAATCAGCTCTAATGGTCGCTTCACAAGCTGAGTTTCAGTACGAACGTTGGTACCAAGCAGGATTGGACTCTTGAGGAAGCACCATGCTGCAAAGTGAGTGCGTTCTTCGCTGCTGCTCAATCCACCTATGAGAGGAGGACTGGGTTATCAGCGTCGACCGTGCGGTTCGAAAACTTTTGGAACACACCGTTTCCGATCTGGGGGTGTGTAATGATGTGTTAGTCAGTGAGCGGCATTGGATAGGTTTGATCGAATATGCATATTTTGCATACCTCCATCATGTCCATATCCCCGTGGCCATAGAAGTTGGTGTATGTAGAGACGCTGGCGGCAGTTGTGATCTCGCTCGTAACGAACGACCAGCTCGCGCTCGCGTCGCCTGTTAATCTCCACGAATGGCCCTGTGAAACAGGATGGACAAGTCGTCAAGAGCGGAAGGAACTAGGAATGGGTGGGAGTCACGTACTACACGTGCACCCCAAGTCCTACAAGCCCCGGAAGAATCCCTCAGTTAGTTCTCACAAGCGAAACACCACTTCAAACATCTAGGGGCAGAAGTATCTTACCAAACCTGAAGAGAACGTAAGGGCCGATTAGGATGCATGAGATGCTTCAGTTGTGTGAAAGACTGACCGCATCCGCGCCCCAGTCACAGAGGCTGTACACGATTGGGTGTGATACCGTATTGAGAGCATTCCTAAAATGACCGAATCAATTGTTTAATCTCGGTACAAATAGTGGGAGAGAGGAACTTACCCCATACGGATGTAGCGTTGGGCAGTATTAGAGGTACTGTGTCATGGTCGAATCACTTGGTAAACGCTGATATCTATCTCTAAAACCATAGCACGCACTATTCATCTGTAACATACTGGGTTGCAGGAGAAGGGTATGAGCGAGATATATACAAAGGTTGATTAAGGGTCTCACTGTATCAGACCAGTTCGCGGGGACGGCGCAGTTGTCGTACTTGATAAGATCGACGCCCCAGTCACTGAAGGTTTGTGCATCGATCGTTTCATAGTACAGTGACCCAGGGAAGCTACAATGACCAGGTTAACACTCCATACCTTCGAGATATAATCACCATAAAAGTACATACCCAGCGCAGGTGGTCGTCCCGGCGTCGCTAAAAGCAAGAGCAATAGGTGAGACAACTAGTTTGGTTTGCAAAGTAAAGAACACAAGGTTTACCCGTAGATTCCAAACTTGAGGCCCAAGTTATGAATCTGAGTGACAATGGATGCAATCCCGTTAGGGAACTTGTTCGAGTCGGGTTTGATCCGTTGTGTCGTGGGGTCACGCCCAGTAATATTGCTCCAGGTATCCTATTAAGGCTCAGCGTGAGTGACGTAAAGCGGAATGCATCGCAGTGATCAAGAGCGCACATCGATATTGACGTATGTATAGCCTGCTGCCTTGAGGCCAAGCGTGGTGAAGTTGTTGGCGACAGCCAGGACCAATGCTTCATTGATGTCTGGTGGGTATTCAAATCCTTAGTACAATCTTTATCCTGGTACTGAACGATACACTTACTGCTGCCATACCCATTCCAGCTATTCCATCCTAGGACTGGGACTTTGGCGATCGTTTTGTTTGGTCCTGATCCGCTCCTAGCATACGAAAATGCAGCACCCGTTTAGAGCCTCGAATCGCACAACCTCTGTGCTCACGTACTGTACTGCTGCACTGGAAGTAGTCGTGGACGAGGTTGTAGTGGAACTCGTCACTTTGGTAGTGCTCGTGGTTGTAGAGGTTGTGGCCTTCGACGTTGTGCTGGTAGAGGTCGTCGTCTTTGAGGTGTTGTCGTGCTCGCAGTTGTGGTCGGCGGGATGCACTGGATAGACAAAGGTTATTATTTATTGCCTCTCGGGAGTGTCGATAGCTTACCTGAGAGTAGCTATGGTATGGGCAATAAGGTGATGAGTAGTTTCTACGCCCGATTGGTTACACGCAACATACTAGTCGTTGCTGTTCATTCAAGGGAGCGAACGGCCACAAGCGAGGATCAACATCATCCATACTTTTGAACCCTGACAATGACTAACCTGTACGTGCACACGCATGTATCAGAGCACGTTGTAGACCCAGTCCAATTTATTCCTCCACCTAACAATGACGTTAGGAAAGTCGAGGCATAACCGAGTCATTCACATACATTGCTCGTAGCAAGCGTGGACCCCTGTAAACAGGGCCGCGGCAGTAGATATGACAGCGATGAAATGCACCATAGCAAGGCTTTGCGAATGAGGGTCAGCCAAACGGCAGCTTAGGCGGATACCCATTTATACTGTCGGCCGCTCTTCGCTGCTTAAGAGTGCGAGAAAATACCGTGGGGTGGTTCGGGCGGATGGTCACTGGCACAACGGACTTCGACAAACCCGAAGTGATTCTGCCTTCTTTGAACATGGAGCACATTTCGTTGGATATGAATGACTAAAAGCCTGTCTGCAGGTGCCTCGGCGGAGCGCATTCTGATCTTCAGGTAGAATCATTGGAATAGGTAGACAGGTTTTTGAGTATCAGTAAGTAAATTAGGCTCCATGGAGTGGTTGGAAGGTAGGCCGCATGGCATCGTTCGTTGCGCCGGGATGGAGCCCAAGTGTACCCGTTAGACACCGATCATTCTCCACGGGACAAGGTTGAACCTTTCGGTGGGTACCAGCCATGCATTGGTTAAAAACTTTGGATATCCGATGGTGAACACAAGAGATCCAGCTGGAGCACGTTTGTTGTCTACAACATTTGTCACGGACTATACATCACGACAATTCATTCGCCGACCGACACAAAACGCCAGACCCGATCCAACGACCAAATCCCTTCAGAAGTAAATGGGAATCAAAGGACTTACCGCGCTACTTCTCGAGAATGCACCTCAAGCAATAAAAGTAAGCAAATGCAGAGCCTCAACTACTCCAACCACCGACACGCCCTGAATCCCACTCCAAAAACGCGTAGGAACATGAAATCAAGACTCTCTTCGGTCGTAAGGTCGCGATAGATGCGTCCATGAGCATCTATCAGTTCCTCATTGCCGTCAGGAGTAAGGAAGGCGAGGTCTTAACGAACGAAGCGGGGGAGACCACCAGGTGAAGCGTACTCACTAGCTTTATTGCGCGCAAAGGCTGATTTACGCCTAAATTGGCCAGCCATTTGATGGGATTCTTCTATCGAACAATACGAATGGTTGAAAATGGCATCAAGCCGGCATATGTCTTCGACGGGAAGCCGCCAGAGCTCAAGTCCGGAGTGGTACGTCACGTCGCGCGCTCAGTGTAAACAAAGTCGCGCATCACCAACGCGCAAATATACTTTCTCCAGCTTGCAAAGCGGTTTGAACGTCGCAAAGAGGCTACGGAACAGGGCGAAGAGGCAAAGGAAGTCGGTTCGTCATGCTTTGTTTTTGTTACTGCTTCGCTGGAGTTATGCCTGACGCCGACAAACTTCACTAGGCACAACGGAAGATGTCGACCGCCTCTCTCGACGTACTGTACGAGTAACAAAGGAGCATAATGAAGAGTGTCGTCGTTTACTCAAACTGATGGGCATCCCGGTCATTGTCGCGCCGTCCGAAGCGGAAGCACAGTGTGCTGAACTTGCAAGAGGCGGAAAGGTACGCTTAACATTCCTTCATGCCTTCCTCCAGAGGCTAAGTGGACCGACTGGATGGTTAGGTTTATGCGGCAGGAAGCGAGGACATGGACACACTCACGTTCCACTCCCCGATCATCTATCGCCATCTCACGTTCAGTGAAGCCAAAAAGGCGCCAATCCAGGAGATAAACTTGGCCAAGGCTCTGGAGGGACTAGAGATGGACATGAGCCAGGTCTGTACGGTTTCAAACGAGTTGCTTCGTAGCGCCCACACTCAAGGCTTCGTCTAGTTTGTCGACCTCTGCATCCTCCTCGGATGTGACTACCTTGAACCGATCAAGGGTGTTGGCCCGAAGTCCGCGCTCAAATTAGTGAGGGAGAACGGGAGCCTCGCCAAGGTTCTGAAGCATTTGAAGGAGAAGCAAAAGGAGCGGGAGGAGTTGAACGAAAAGATGGCGAAGAAGGAGAAGAAGGTCAAGGAGGAAGATACCGACGAAGAGGTTGACGCAGCCGAATCGGAGAATGACGACTCGGATGATGAAAAGCCACCAAAAAAGAAAGTCAAAAAGAGCGCGACGCGGATCGCTGATTCCGATGAGTCAGACGCAGACGAGCCCGTGAAGTCTGGGCCAGCATCCGACAACGAAGATGAAAAACAGGCAGGCAGTGATGACCAGGAGGATGGAGAGTCAAAACCTAGCGCGTCGAAGGCGAAAGGGAAGGGCAAAGCCAAAGCCAATGCAAAACCTCTAGCGGTGAAGGCAAAGAAAGGCGGGATCAGCGTGCCCGAGTACTGGCCTTGGGAGGAAGCTAAGGAATTGTTTATGAAGCCGGATGTGACCCCGGCAGATGACTTGGAGGTATATTTCCTGTCCCTATAACAAGGCCCACGATTATGATTGACTCACGCCTTTCGTTTTAGTTGATCTGGGAAGCACCGGATGTTGAAGGTCTCGTGGAGTTCCTTGTAAAGGAGAAGGGTTTCAAGTACGTTCGCGTTGGAGCATGCCTTTTCGCCAGCAGATCTGATGTGATTCCCCCCTTTCTAGCGAGGACCGGGTACGCAAAGGAGCGGAGAAGCTCACCAAGATGCAGAATGCGAAGCAGCAAGGCAGACTGGATGGGTTTTTCTCCGTGAAGCCAAAAGAGAAGAGCTCACCGATAAAACCTCCTGCGAAAGGCGCTGGCAAAGGAGCAGGTTCGAAGCGGAAGGTTAGTCGATCCTGTCGTGGTGCCTCAGCCTCATCATCTCATATAAGGATTCTATTCTCTGGCTCTCTAGGCGGACGATAAGAAGGACGCAGGGGGCACTTCAAAGAAGGCCAAGGCCGGCCGAAAATGATATCTTGCCAATAAAATCCTGGATACACGTATCTTATACTGTTACATTATGACCTTGTCCATCGTTCGTGGTTTGCGTATGACGCCGCGCGTATTTTGGATAGATGCCATCGCGGGCTCTACTTCGGATGGTATGCGGATTCGGCGTTGCTTGTGCTATGCACTGCCGGTTTGTTGGGCGTAGTGACTGCCATAGTTGCCTCAAGAGACATCTGATGATGAGAACATCCATTGTGATACCGAGTCTGGGTCTCGTTATATGAAGGTCTACAACATTGTTAGTCTAACTTTGAGGGAGCGTTATGGAAGAAGCCGAGGACGTTCTTCGGCTATCAACCTCTCGTCGTCGCGGACCGGATGTATGACAAAAGCAACTGAAATGCAACAAGAAAAACGGTAGGGCTGCTGTACAAAGAAAGATAACCGTTGGTACTTTGTCTTCTGGACGTGACTACCTTTTGGTCTCCTCGGGAAACAGATTTATTCACAAATTTGAACCACTCTACGCTACTCGATACCGAATATTAAAAAAAAAGGATGTCAAGTTTCCCACTTGATTTCAAGTACGATCCCGGGACTTGCCTTCGGGGACAAAGAGCAGAGCGAGGTTCGCCCTTGAGTCACCCGAGGTCCGACAAGGTACAAGAGACTCGAAGCAGATCATATAAAGAGCCCATCACCGGTCAAAGCTGTATATGGTTGTAAATAAAGTGCCAAGGCTGTCGCTTGAGCAGGTCTGGAAATGGAAAGTGTACATACATGCACGTGGTCAAAAGCCGACCGCGGGGTCTAGAATTATTTCGACATCTCAGTTTGGACCACCACACATTATCTTTCTACCCCATACCCGGTTCAACGAGCCCGCCTCTTCGGAAAAGAGGTTTTGCGTGAGCTCATGGCTACTCGTCGAAGGTCTTCTCGTCTAACCGGCCATACTCATAACGAAGCCGCTGGGGAGCACTCGTCTCCAATGGCTGACGTCCAACCGACCTCATCTTTCACCGTTTCTCTGCCGCCGGACATCTCAGAGGAGCAACTGTATGAACTAATCCCAGAGGCGATGTCGTTGGAGCAGCCGACGTCAGAAACCATCGTCCAACTTTACCGCATTGTTCTCGAATTGAAGGAACAAAATGATGTGGCGGCGGCTGATATGGATGATGTTCGCGCAGAAGCGCAGAGGAAAGAGGTCGAACTCGATCAAGCGCTTGTGGACCATCAAAATGAGACAACTCAGCTCGATAAAATCCTTGAGCAAGTTTCGACCCAACTGAAGGAAGCGAAATCGCACAATGTTGAACTTCGTAAGTCTTCAGGTTTCTGTGCACCTGCCTCTTCTGCTGACCGCTGATGTTATACCTTACTCCCTTACAGTTGGAAACTTGGAAAAACTACAGGGGGAAGTAAACGCCAAGTCGACCTCTCAGACCACGTCAACTGTAGAGCTTGAGGGACTCCACAGAAAACTTGAAGATACAGAGCGGGCCAATCGCGACCTTATTGACGTGATTGATCGTATGAAAGGATACGAGCTTGAACGACAACGTACGCGTGTCCTCACCCCAGTTCCTCAGACACACCACTCATCCTTTGTTCAAACAGAGGAGACTGATTTGCTAAGAGAGCGTCTCAAATCCTCGCGCTCAGAAACGTCATCTCTCCAGACAGAGGTCGCGGAGCTCAAGTCACACGAGGCGACCAGCAGGGTACGCATAATATTTGTGCATCATTTGATATTTGTACCATTAACGAATTCTTCCTGTAGTTCAAACTCGAGACTCTTGAACAGGAATTGAACCTCCTCCGAAGCGAGAACGAACGGCACGTCCGAGAATACGACGAAAAGTCAAGAGAGGCCGCTGATTATAGGCGTACGGCGGTACGAAGCCCTCTTTTCTTGTCCTCTTTTCGCTGTTTCGCTGACGCGGATGGTGCTTTATCCAGCATAAACAAAATATCGAGCTTCAAACGGAGCTCGATTCCGTCAAACAGCCGTTTGAAGCCGCCAAATCCCAACTCGAATCCCTCCGACAAGCCCATACCGCCCAGACTCATTCATATACCCAAGCTCTCCAGAAGATCAATCAGCTCAAGGAGGACAACGCCGAACAAGAGACCAAATTCAGAGAGGATCAGAACAAGCAGGCCCGTCTTATCAACCTGCTTGAAAGTCGGAACGACGAGGCCAAGAGGCGGGTTGAGGAGGTTGAGAACGAGTGGGAGAGGATGGTCGCGGCAGCAGATGAGCGCGAGGCGCAGTTGAAGGAGAGGTTACAGAGTGAACGGACGAAGTCGGACGCGCTGGAACAGAGGGTGGATGATATGCGGGCGGTGATTGACAAGCTGGGCTCTGGGGAACTTCCGGTGCTGTCGAATGGGGAGCACGCGGGATCGGCGAGTGTACCTGGGACACCTGGTCCGACGAGTCTGAATATAAACGGCTCGGCGATGTTCAGCCCTACGGCCAACCTGGCTGCCAAGTTCCAAAAGACGGGGCGGACGTTCACCGAAGTGTATGCGGATTATGTGAGGATGCAGGCTGAGCTGGCCTCGGAGAAGCAAGAGTCGAGTCGACTGTCGGAATGTCTTGCACAGATCTTGGCGGACATTGAAGAGCGGGTGAGTGCAAGCCTCATATCTGTGTGGAGGAGATGGCTGACGTGACGATTTAATTTAGGCGCCGCTGCTACAAGAACAACGTGTAGAGTACGAGCGCATCCAGCGGGAGCTCCAACGGTTAGGACCTCAGCTCGCGGAAGCGTTACAGGCTCGTGATACTGAATCTCGGAATGCTCGGATCGCGCTCGACCGTGCCTCTGCCAAGGACCAAGAGAATAACCTCTTGAAGCGACAACTCTCTGATATCGGCCATCAAGTCAAGCACCTGCTTCGCGAAATCGCTATTCGAGACAATCCATCCTTCACGACCGAGGAGCCCGACGTGGATCCAGATATGATGGAGGACATCACCGATACGGATAAGATCATCACCGATAGCCTCACCCTCTTCAAAAACACTTCCCAATTGCAGGATCAGAACCAGAGGCTCCTTCGGGTCATACGAGAGATGGCTGGACAGATGGAGAAGAGTGAGAAGGAGGGTCGGGAAGCTGCAGAGATGGCGGAAACGGACGCTGTGAGGAGGGCCAAGTCTGTCATTGAAAGTCTCCACGCCAAGATCAAGGGACAGGAAACGACTGAGAAGGCGCTACGGAAGGAGCTTGATATGCTTGCTGGGATGCTGGTCAAGTTCAAGCAGGTCGGACACGCGTCAGGGCCCATCGATATTCCCTCTACGTCTCTGGCACCCACTGACGGTGTCACTTTTGTGGATAACGACCGTTTGGCGGAGATGAGCTCGGTGTTGAAAGAAATGGGAGCGAATACCACGCGCTTGCAGGACGATCTGAACGCCTCGCAGAAGCAGATCGGACAGCTCCATGTATCGCTCGCAAAAGCGAATGCGCAGGTTGACTTCTTGAGTGGTAAGCTGCGATATTTTATTGTGATATGTGATACAGTTTATTGACGCTATCCTGTACAGAACGTCATAGGATCTCGGAACAGTCCAATGACATGCAGAAGCGTGAAGTTACGGAGCTTCAGAGTCGGTACAACAAGTCCCAGAGCCAAGTTGCGAGCCTCGAGATTGCGTGTCATCAGGCTCAAGACCAGGTCCGCGAATTGAATGGGATGCTCGATCGTCTGCGCCACGAGACAACCAACCTCCGCGCGGAGAAGGGTCTGCTCAAGGTCAGTCGCGTGACCGGCGAATGCTGAACCTGCGAAGCTGACAAAATGAATCCCTTCTCGTACCTCAGGATGCCGAATCCCGCTTGGTCGCTGATAATCATAGTCTCAACAAGGATAACATCCGATTGAACTCGCTGCTCCGTGACACCCAGACGGTTCAGAGTGACGCTCATCGTGCTGCCGAGACGGATCGCCGGAGGCTTGAAAGCCAACTGCAGTCATCGGACGGACAGATGTGAGTTCGACCGCATCAATTCCAAGCCCGATTTTACTGAATTGTGTTCTGGTATACAGGCAAGACTTGCGGAATCAACTTTCAAAGGAGCTCGATCGTAGTCGCCACCTTTCGATGCAGAGGGAGGCCGAAGTACGGGAGTTGCACACAAAGATTGAGATGGCGGTGAGTTCATCCTGAATCAGCGTCTTTTAAATTGCGTCAGCCTTACAATTTTTACTGGTAGACTCGGGAGGTCTCGACCACGCGCGAACAACTCATTGTTGCGCAGACGAATGAGAAACACCTCACCGCTCGTGTCGAAGACCTTGTTCGCACGTTGGAAGGGCTTAACGAAAAGCTGGGAGTTTACGAACGCAGACCCTCGACAGTCAACGGTGCCGGTGGTTCGCGTGATATCTCGTCGGCCGAAGAGCTTCAAAAGGAAGTTGCTGAACTTCGGTAAATCTTCTATCGGTACTAACTGGGTGTGCGAGAGCTGATGTTCATTTTCGGTTTCCAGTTCTGCTCTGAAGACGGCCGAGATCGATCTGGAAACGGCGCAAGGACACGTAGCGCAGTTCCAAAATATCAGTTCAACCAGCGAGCAGGCATTGGCCGACCTTCAGGCAACGTACGACGAGTACAAACTGACGACAGACGCGGAACTCGATGCGCTCAAGGTATGGGGGTTTATCGCTTCGCAATATGGCGGAGAGCTCATGGAGGACATGATATAGGCCGAAACAAACAGCTTGCAGCTCCGTATCCAAGACCTGAATCGCGAAGTGGTGTCAGTGTCAGACGGCAATGCGGATCTTAGGCGACAGCTTGAGGAGCAGAAGGTTCACTTTGAGAGCGAGAAAGCCGATCTAGAACACGCTCTCGCAGACATTAACGGAGCCGAGACTAAGGCCATGGAGCTGCAGGTTTCAGTGCAAGAAGATCTCCGGCGTCAAGCTCGTCTCGCTGAAGTCAGTATCATCCGCTCTGGCCCTAGGACTTGAACTTACCGCGTCTCTACTTCGCCTTATAGGAGGCCCAATCTAAGTATAACCGCGAGCTTGTGGCGCATGCGGAGGCTGTACAGACCGTCACGCAACTGAAACAAGAGCTTGTCGCTGCACAGTCTATGGCCCGAGACCAACAAACTGCAGCCGAAACCGCCCAAGCCAACCTTCTCGGTAGTCAAACAAGCTGGGATGCTCAGCGCGAAACCCTCAACAAGGAGCTTCAGGACCTCAAATCGCGCTTCAACGATATGTCAAATCAGAATGCAATTCTCCACAAGCATCTTGAATCTGTCAGCTCACAAGCTGCAGCGATACGCCAAGCAGCAGACCAGAGCACGTTGCTTGCGGCAGGCTCGCAGCCAGAGGATGCTGATGTAGCTCTGAACGAGTTACGTTCAGTTGTTGCGTACCTTAGGAAGGAGAAGGAAATCGTGGATTTACACTTGGACCTTAACCGACAAGAAAGCATGCGTCTTCGCTCTCAAGTGGAACATCTCACCAAAAATATTGAAGAGACCAGGGCGCAACTTACTGCTGTGAGTGTCGCTATTCTGCACAGTTATTAGCGAATCACAACTTAGCCCGTAACTTCTGGATAGGAACGAGAGCAAGCTGCAAATACCGCATCGTCGGCCACTCAACATTCAGAGCTACTGGAGAAGATCAATCAGCTCAACATCCTCCGAGAGAGTAACACTACTCTACGTGCTGAGACCGAAAGTTATCGGACTCGGGTCCTCCGGCTCGAGGAGCAATTGAGCAATCTATCCAACGAGCTTGATCCCCTCAAATCAGAACTGCGCGCTACCAAAGCAGAAGTCGGGGCCAATCAAGATACGATCAAAATGCTCGAAGGCGAATGTGATCGCTGGAGGACGCGGAACGCTCAGTTGCTCACACAGGTAATGTGGCACACGGTATGACATGTTAGCCATGCACTTGCGCTGACACCTTTCTTATCAGTATAAGCAAGTCGATCCAGAAGACCTACGCCTTGCAAAGGAGGAAGTAGAGAACCTGCGGAAACAAGCTGAGACGTCCAAAACAGAATTCGAAAGTTTGCAAGCCTCAAAGGAAAAGTTGTATGGGTCGTTCCAGTCGCTACGGGCACAGTCAAGTCGCATCATCGAAAGCCAGAAGCAGAGCATTGCCTCGTCTGCGACGGAGAAGGAGCAGCTGACCGCCCGAATTCTAGAGCTCGAGACCGCTACATCATCAGATCTACTCAATACACTTCGCCGTGAGCTCGCAAGCAAGACGGAGGAGCTATCCGTGGCACAACAGAGCAAGACCGCTTTGGAAGCCAAATTGGAGACGCTATCGAAATCCGCTACGTCAACTGATCAAATGGATGTCGATTCCGCAACCAAAGTACGTGCGCGGAATGTGTATTCTGCCTTGACTCCATAGCCTAATGCTCCTCTCTGTTTGGCAGGATGCCTTGATGACCGAGTTGAACGCTGCCAATGTCAAACTTGCGGGGTTGCAAGCGTCTCACAGTGCCGCGCTTCACGAGTGGCAACAGGAGAAGGCCTCGCTGGACAAGGCAATTGCCGAAGAAAAGGAGGCCAAGGCGAAGCATTTTCAGAATGCTAAGAAGTTCAGCGCGGAACTCAAAGTCCTGCGAGCAGCTGCCGCATCCGCTATGAACGACGTGGTGCAGAACCCAGTGTCTAATCCGGTAGCGAGCACCGCCCCTGAGGCATCTGCAACAGTCGCCTCTACTGGAACCGTTGCTCACGAGGCTACGCCTGCGAAAGCAGTCAAGCCTGTTTCCGTGGACGAGCCAGTACCTGAAGTGAAACCTGTAGCAGCCACCAATGCTCCTTCCGCCTCGTCTCTCGTTGTCGTCCCTACTCCTCCCCTTGCTCCCGCTCCGGCCCCTACGACTCAAGAGACTCTTCCAGCCGAAACACCGGCGTCAGCCGTCTTGGACCCTTCTGTCGACGCGGTCGCATCTAGCCCACCAGTTGCACAACTGACCGCTGTACCAGCAACTACGGCGGCTCCCACCACCGGGAGCGGCAACGAAGAGCAACTTGCCGCCAAACGACAGGCTATGCTCCGGGAGCGATTGGAGAACTTGAGGAAAGCTGGCAAGGGTGCGGCACCTATCTCAGTGGCTCCAGCAGCGTCTACAGGATTGGAGACAACTGCGGACGTGACGAAAGTTGTAACGCCTGCCGAAGCTTCATTTACCGTTGCAGTCCAAGAATCAGCGACTGAACCGTCGACACCAACAGTAGCATCTGCGAAGGACGAACCTGCCACCAAGGCTGCGGTCCCGACCGGTCCACGAGGACGAGGACGTGGAATCTCAGCTCGGGGGGCTCGCGGAGCCGCGGCCGGCAGGGGAAGAGGGGCAGCTAGTCAAGCAACTGGCGGGGCGTCGACGAACACCGGGATCGCTACGACCTCGTCTGGTGCTGCGACATCAGCTGGCCTCTCTATCAGTGGTGCTGCGAAGCGACCTTTGGAGGATCAGACGGAAGGTGGAGAACCAGGGGGCGCAAAAAGAGTGCGCGTGCAACGGAACCGACAGCCTGGGGGAGCTCCGAGCCCAGCCGCATGAATCTAGGACATTTCTCTCTTTCTCTCTTTCTCTCTTTCTCTCTTTTTGAGAGCACGAATCCCATCATATTGTATTTTCTTGTCTGCTTCGCCGTCGAACTCTCTATGTGTAGAATAGTATGTCTGCCACCGCTAAAGTGAGTTACCTCTAACAAAGGCCGAGATCTTGGTTTGTACCATCAGGACAACGAGTGTCATGATCGTTGCCATATCAGGGCCGTGCTTGCATCCACTCTTGGAAGACAGTGAATTCTGTACGGGGTGATGCGTGAAATGAACTGATAAATTCCTAGCCACGAACAGAAGCAATCATTATCCGGCCTGCTATCGTTGAGGCCCACCATGGGGATTAGGAGGGGAGAGACAGTCACAGTCGATGTGCTTTAATAATTTCATTCATGGATGGAGATAATCGACCGCCCGCGTTCGTGGGTGATTACTTGGAGGCAGTTGTGCCAAAGTATGAACGTGCTGAGCGTAAGCACTGATCCAGAGTCTACACACACCGCATCACGGCGAACAGAATTATTTGGTTCTTAATAAAAGATTGAAATCTGGTCGTTCGGTCGGCTATCGTTGATCGTAGGAAAGGGTTCGGCGTACCCTTTAATATATCCAATCTGAGCTAAGCCTATGACCGACGCCACCTTCTGCGCCAACTACAAAGATGCTAATAGTTGTCTAATGACCACGGGCCTGGCGCGACCATCATTGTTCCTTGAGGTGGTCGCTTCAGGCTCGCTATTCTCTATTTCAAGCGCCACCCTTAACCATTATGGGCGAATGTCGAAGTAGTCTTGTGTGGCTTGGTGAGCTCTGGTCGCACCCCACACAGCCATAGCCCGTGGCTTGCTCGCTCAGGCATGTAGCACACACGAGGTCGAGGTGCTCCCTGCCAGCACGTCGCCTCGAGGCAGGATAGCCTATCTATCTTTCGACCACTGACTGCCAGCATTTTCCCCCTCAACTTCACATCCCCCTCCTGCTATCGGTCCCAATGGACGGCGTCAAAGTGGGAATAAAACTTCTGTCATCCGGCCTCAAAGCCGCCCCAATTCCAGAGCCATTCAAGTCTGCCGTCACCGCTATACCTGATCTTGTTCTCAACATCCTCGAGATCGTTGAGGTGAGTGCAAAAGGACGAATGACCGTAGGGCCCGCCCGAGCTAAGAGTCTCCAATCGACGTTTAGACGGTGAAAGGGAATGTGGATGATGCCGCAGCGTTGGCAGTCTACATCGCAGATGTGACCATGGTGGTTATGCGCCCATTGGAGACCCGACCGCTGGACGAGAACCCGGCCTTGAAGTTGCGAATCGAGGAACTCACAGCGTGCGTTTGTAACCACGTCATCCGAACTACATGCCCATCGACACTTTGCCTTATCCAGGGTACTGGAGAAAATCAAGCAGGAGATGTCAACTCTTGTATCCCGGAGACTAATCAAAAGGGTCTTCGCCTACGCGAAGGACAGCTCCAAATTAGCGGAGATGAAGAAGCGAGTGGATGAGGCGACACACCGACTTCAGGTGAGTATATTGATCGTCTATCCATGTCCGTTGTTGTCGGTGACATCTATTTTTATCTCAGCTCGAGACTGTTGTGGCGACGGGACGTGAGGTCGATCATATCAGTCAAGAACAACGCTTTAGATTTCAGACACAAGAGGCGAGTACCTCTGGCACATTGGATTCTAATAGGTCCTAACAGATGTATCAGGAGAACCAAAGCGTCATACTTCAGAGGCAAGAGGCAAGTACTCTTTGGCGGGATCGGGTTCTAGCAATTGTTAACAGACCTTGCTTCCATCTTCAGAAGCAAGAGGCGAATACCCTTCTACCCGTCAAATCTCTCAATCGTTAACCCATTTCCTTTACGCAGGAGAACCAAAGAATCATCATACAGCAGCAGTACGTCGTGAGCCAACAACAATACATCATGATTCAAAAGCAGCAGGCAAGTGTGGCACTTCGGCTAACGAAACACAACTCTCTGATGGATATTCCTCCCTTAGGAAGCAGGTTGGTATCTCTTGCCAATTCAGAATATCTTTGACTTGACAGGGTTTTTTTTTTTTTTTTTTTTTTTTTTGGTTTGTAGACATCGATCAGCTCATCGAACTACTCGGCAACGTAGACCCTGGTATGGCCAAGAAACCATCGTGCATGGATGGGACGCGTATCGATCTGCTGGAACGGATTAGGCGATGGATAGAAAGACCTTCGGAGAGAAGCAGGACTTGCTTTACGCTGACTGGTGCCGCCGGTAGCGGGAAGTCATCCATTGCAGCGAGCATTGCAGATCAACAACGGAAACTACACCAGCTGGGAGGAAGGTTTCACTTCACGCGCGACGAGCCGGCTCGAAACAATGGTGCGATACTTGCCCTTGCCCGCCAACTCGCGTCATGGCAGGCGGGGAGGCTGCGTCCCGAGATCGCATCGGCCATCGAGGAAGAACGCGACATGGCACACATGACGCCGGATTATCAATTCCGGAAGCTGATCCAAGAACCGCTTGAAAGCCTCGATATCACGTCCCCGGTTCTCGTTATCGTCTTGGACGCTCTGGGTGAATGGGATCCCAAATACGCCGCTTCACTCCTTTCCCTCATTATCAAAGGCTTACCTAAGCTTCCCTCGACGACGAAGTTCTTCATCACGAGTCGCGCCGAGCCGCACCTCCAGTATCACTACGAGAGGGATCCGACAAAGTCTCGAGTGGAGAGCTGCAGTCTTGAAGACGAGAGTTTGGAGTCGGTAGAGAAGGATATAGAGACGTATTTCAGAGAAGAGTTACCTGAGATGGTGGGACCATTGCTGAAAGAGTTCATCTCGGACTGGCCAGGAGAGGACCGACGTGGAGCTCTTACACGCAAGTCACAGGGCTTATTCATCTACGCAACCACAGCGGCTCGGATGCTTGCTGATCCCAACGTCGGTCGTGACCCGGAGAGGCAGCTCGAAAAGCTCCTCTCTTCAGAAGACTCGGCCCCTCTTGACGACATCTATGATCAGGTATTGGACCGAGCCTGTCCTAGAACGATCGGAAACGACATTCATGCGCTGTTCCGAAGTGTCCTTGGGGCGCTGGTTGTTGCACAAGAGCCGGTGAACACCTACACCCTCGCCTCCCTGCTCTGCTCGGATCGCTCACAGCAACGCGAATTCACCGATACCTGCGTACTCAGGTGCTGAGATATTTGCAGGCAGTGCTCGTCGTCCCCGGTGTGAATAACCGCGACTCCGTGGAAGACGACCAGCCCATTCGCTTCATTCATACGTCCTTCAGCGACTGCCTAAGTCACACGTCCCGATGTGACCCTCGCTTTCGGGTCAGTGTCGCTGGGGCACACGAACAGATGACCATCAGCTGCTTCCACCAGATGCAAGACCTGAAGCGCAATATATGCGGCCTCGATCCTTCGCTTCTAAACTCTGAGATCGAGGATCTTGACCAACGAGTGCGAAAGCATATCCCACTGGGATTGCGATACGCTTGTATGCATGTGGCCGTACATGTTTCACAGACCCCAAGTTACAGCGCAGCCGTTGGGCGTCTAGTGAAGACTTTTGCAGAGACGAGCTTGATGACATGGTTAGAAGTGTTGAGTTTGATAGGGAGGACCAACCACGCAGTTGGAATGGCTGTTTTTGTGGAATCATGGTGCAAGGTGCGTCCGCTGCAAACTTCGTGTCTGCCTGGGTACTGAAATTTTTGTGGAAGCAGCGCCAAAATCTAATTTCCAAGTCACCACATTTGGCTCATCCCATCGACCGATTAAAGCGTCTTTTAAGCGCAACATCAATCCATGCTCGCTCAGCATCAAGCGCCCTTTACCCCCATCATCTCACGAACATCAACCGCTTTATCGTCGGAATTTTACCCCGTGCGACAGTAACTGCATCTTCGTCGACTGGCAGTAGGGGTCTGGGATTGGATGACCCAACCCTGACCTTACTCTACGACTTCCGACGCTTCGTCATGATGTTCATGGACCCGATCACAGCTAGCTCCGCCCATATTTACTACTCTGCCTTGTCATTCACACCGAGACAGACGGCACTGTCTCGGGTATATGGTGATTTGGCTGCGGATGTTCCCAAAGTTATTCGCGGTCGCAGCGAGCGATGGTCGCGAACGCTTTCGATTGCGACCAAACACTCCGGTGCAGTTGAATGCGTGCTAATATCTCCTGATGGGAAGACCGTCGTCACCGGGTCTAAGGACAAAACAGTTCGTCTATGGGATGCTAGGACGGGTGCACCGATCGGCCAGGCCCTAGAAGGCCATACCGACGAGGTTTTTTGCCTGGCTATCTCTCCTGACCGAAAGACTGTCGTTCCTGGGTCGAAGGGCCAGACGGCGCGAGTATGGGATGCTACTACGGGGGCGCCTAGGGGCGAGGCTTTGAAGGGCCATACCAACTGGGTCACATACCTAGCTATTTCTCCTGACGGAAGGACTATCGTCTCCGGGTCCTGGGACAGCACGATGCGCCTATGGGATATAGGCCAAGATTTGAATAGCCATATTGGTCCAGTCCGTATATCCCCCGACAGAAAAACCATCGTCTCTGGGTTCGAGGACAAGGCGATGCGTTTATGGGATGCTAGTACGGGAGCACCTATGGGCGAGGCTTTGAAGGGCCATAACGACTGGGTCTCGTGCCTAGCTATTTCTCCTGACGGAAGGACCATCGTCTCCGGGTCCTCGGACAGCACGGTGCGTTTATGGGATGCTAGTACGGGAGCACCTATGGGCGAGGCTTTGAAGGGCCATACCCAGTCGGTCTCGTGCCTAGCTATTTCTCCTGACGGAAAGACCATCGTCTCCGGGTCCTTGGACAGCACGGTGCGTTTATGGGATGCTAGTACGGGAGCACCTATGGGTGAGGCTTTGAAGGGCCATACCGACTCGGTCTCGTGCCTAGCTATTTCTCCTGACGGAAGGACCATCGTCTCCGGGTCCTCGGACAGGACGGTGCGTTTATGGGATCCTCGTACAGGGGCACCTTGTCTGGCTCTCACTCCTGACGGGAATACCGTCATTTTCGGGTCCAAGGACAACACGGTGCGTTTATGGGATGCTACTACAGGTGCACCCCTAGGCAACGCCCTGAAAGGCCTACTGCTCTCGTCTGTTCCTTGGCTATATCCCCCGACGGAGCAACCATCGTCTCCGGGTCCGAGGACAACACAGTCCGCCTTTGGGATGTTAGCACGTGTGCCCATGTAGGCGAGGCTTTCAAAGGTCACACCGCTCCCGTTCGCTGCCTGGTCATTTCTCCTAATGGACAGACCATTGTTTCTGGGTCCGACGACAACACAATCCGCCTTTGGGATGTTAACAAACGTGCACCTGCAGGCAAAGTTCTGAATGGTCACACCGCTCCCGTCCGCTGCCTAGTAATATCTTCTGACGGACGGACCATTGCTTCTGGGTCCAACGACAACACGGTGCGTCTATGGGACACTAGCACAGGCATACCCATATGCGAGGCTTTGAAAGGCCACACCGCCGCCATCCGCTGCTTGGCTATATCTCTTGATGACAGGATCATCGTCTCTGGGTCCAATGACAACACGGTGCGTCTATGGGATACTAGTACGGAAACACCTATACGCGAGGCTCCAGAAGGCCACACCGCACCTGTTCACTGCCTAGTCAGATCTGCTGATGGCGAGATAATCGCCTCTGGGTCTATGGACAGCACGGTGCGCCTATGGGACGGTAGAACGGGTGTACCTATAAGCGACACTCTGAAAGGTCATACCGCTCTCGTCCATTCCCTGGCTATATCTCCCGATGGAAGGACCATCGTCTCCGGGTCCGACGACAACACCGTGCGTCTATGGGATGCTAGTACTGGGGCACCTATCGGAGAGGCTCTAAGGGGTCATCCCAGCGGTGTCAAGTGTCTGACAGTATCTCCCGACAAAAAAAATCATCATCGCTATGTCCTCCAACGATATGGCATATCTTTGGGATGCCAGTGTTACACCACCCACTGGAAAATTTCTCAGTATCTCTTATGGCCATCATGAACTCACCTCCATCCATATATCTCTCGACGGTGCGGTCTTCCTTCTCGCTGCACGCAACCGCCTGGGAGCATCATACATCACTGCATGGGATCTCGTTCGCCAAGAATATGTCGCAAATCCTGCAGACCTAGTACGAGCTTCTTATGGTTTGGATTTTCCCCTTGCCTCATCTTTCACTCTTACCGACTTCGGCTGGGTGCTGAGTCCTCAAGGCAAGAAGTTATTTTGGTTGCCAAAGGAATTGCGGGGAGGGCTGGTCATCTTTAGCAATCTACTGCTTGGAGTAAAGAACCAAGAGATCGTACTGGTCGATCTTTCAGCTTATGTTCATGTTAATAATCTGTAGTCTCAATGCCGTGTCTTCCTTGATCTTTATCCGCACCTCCTCAGCTTTCTTCAAGTTTGCCTCACACCACTTCAGGATTCAGCAGCGGCACCCGATGGAGCCACGAAGGGCTTAGGCGAACATATATATATATAAATAGAAATAAAACGATATAAGTGATAGATTAACCTTGTTCATTATGGACATGGGGGTTTACGAGTCGTTTAGCTCACAATCGACCTTGACCGCATGTCATCTGTAACGCCTCGGGAGAAGGAGAGAGAAGAAGCTCTGGATTTCTCAAATTAGATTCATAATATGTACTGCAATGTAGACGCGGTAAAGTAAATATAGCGCGGACATGCCATAGATGGATATACTACGCACGTCTAACACCTCACTCTCCGCCTCGACGTCTAACCTGTCCTCATGCTCAAAGTCATTCGTATCGTATCTATGCAAGGTTGTGGAAGATGATCAACAATAAGGCGAAGCTCTCCGTGTAGCCCGGATCAGGTTGGTCTGAGGGTCGCGATGCTGTCGTCATCGTCGTTGTTCCCTGACAAGCTGTGGATAGGTGGCACCTCTGGTCGCGTTAGGAGCGCAATCCTTTCTCTGTTGGCGAGGGAAGGGTACAATGATCTTGTGTGTTGGGTAAATAGATGAGGTACATCGAAGGATGAGCCACGTCGACGATTTGGGAGCGACATGGTCACTTCGACGGCGCTGATGAGAATAACGTTACTGTTGAAACGCCTCATCAGCTGGACGTCGATTACCCACGCCTGTCTAATCCCTAGTAGACGGCGGTTGACTGGCGGATCGTGATGCTGCAAAGGGCGTTGGAGCATATCAAGAAGGCAGCGGGTCACCGACTATCCCTCAGCTTTGACGTCGTGCCTACGGTCAAGAGTCATCATCGCTGGTCAACGAAATCATCGAAGCCACAGATACATCAAAGCCCTTGTTGGGGGCCGTCGAACACCCAACTCTGGTATATAGCCTAGATGATAGGAAGTCTAGTCCATACGCACTGAATGGATATCTATCTATTCCCTCCCGTTTGTGGAATCAAGCAGAGCAGAGCGTGTGTCGACCAGGAGAAATAGTGGTACTTTTAGTCCGCCTTGAAATTAGTAGAATGATTTCTTCTGGTCGACATCGCTCTTGTCGCCCTATGGTTGGGGAAATAATCTACAACATAGGAGGAAGGCATAGAATCATGCATCTCTATGTTAACTATGAAAGGAATATTCAGCCTAGCGTCCGTTTTGCAAACCGAGTCGTCCTTCGACCGTTACGGCAACCGAGCCCTGCCCGCGCAAATAAATATGCTGTAACTGTTGTGAAAAAGCTTAGCACATGATAGGCATCATTTCAGCGAGTTCCAATAGCCTGTTGTCAAGCAAATCGAATGCATCTAAGCGGGAGGTCCAGCGGTGAAGCCAGCATTGAGGGCAAACCAAGAGAGCTACCTCGAAATGCAGTAGTCGAAGCAGTGATCAAAGGATTGTGGCCTCGTCCACCTAGAAACGAAGGTACAGATGCCCGAAAGCTACAGGTAGATTGCGAGGCACCAGCAAAAGGGGATGGAACACCTTCGTCAGCTTCTTACACATCAGATCATCACACAAGTTGGCAAGAGTAGCACATCTCAAAGATAAGGTGCAACCTCAAGTTTCGTCATGGATGGATTGTTCATCGAAGTTTTCAGGTACGGATTACGGTGACCTTTTTTTGTTTCCTTTTTCATTTCGTAATTCTGAATCGTCTCAGGTAACACCCGTGAATCGGAAAAGACTCTGGAAGCAACCACGTACACGCTCATCAAGCGAGAAGATCAATTAAATTTACTCAGTGAGAAGATTCGCGGTGTCGGGGCGGGATATGCGGCCCCGTAGCCGTTTTCGTCCCCGCCGTCACCACGGAACCATCACGACGAACGACGCACCCTAACGTGCCTGCGTACCTCCACGGCATATCCACGGATAGTAATCTCACTTCTCTGGATCAAGCTGCTACTTCGCTTTTTGAGTTTTACGATAGGAGAAGGGAATTGGTGTCTCCTTTCGCGACTGTTGATATCACAGCTATCGTCAAGGGACCGAGGGCGGCTCACAGCGCGGTCATGCGAAGCGCCGCCATTTACTGTGGATGTCGGCACCTATAAGAACTGCTTGGTATGGCAGTCTATATTCTCCTTACCCCCCTCATCCGACCTCTCCTCTGCACTTGGGATCTTTTTGGAACTGGTTTCCATCCCACCTTTCGTATCTATTCTTCTTGCCCCGTCACTCATTCTATTCGACTCGCTGTGCGATCCCGTACCCACCGTCATTTCGTATATCCATCACTTCCACCGATCACATCATTCTCAGCACAGGATGTACTCCTACAACAAGCTCGCCGTCTTGCTCGCCGCTTTCTTAACTTCTTCCACCGTTATCGGAGCTCCAATCCATCTAAGGCGTGAAGTTCCTCAAGGTACGCGCCATTGACCCTGTTCGGTATCCTCGTCTAATTGCATACCACCTTGTGTTCTACAGAGCACTCGCATGAACAGTTCCTCACTAGCGTTCGTGCTAGCCTGGCAAAGAACAACCCGGACGGCATCTCCGATCCTGTCTTTGGACTGCTAGGCAACGCAGCAGCAGCAGGTGGCCAGGGCAAGATCACCAACACGGACTGTTTGCACCAAGCCACCGCTGACCAAGCGTTCACCAACGCCAAAGCGGCTGGCGACGTCACGGGAATGACCGATGCTCTCATCTATGCGGCCCTCGAGAGGAACACTGGATCGGTCGGATTGGCGTCTGTTCTGTGCACAGCGATCAAGGCTGTAAACCCAGAGATTGCTGCGATTAGCCAGCATCAAGTGAGACGCTCCTCCGTAAGATATTCTCTTACGAAAAGATATTAAACTGAGATCTTCTTCAGGACCCTGCTAGCCCGAATGCGGCAGCTACCAACAAAGCCATTACGCTGGAACTCGCCAAGCAGATTGCGTCCATTGGTGGAGACCCCCAGCAAGCTCTCAAGGCTGGTACGTTTGCGCCTGGTAAAATCGGCGATCCCACCGCCAAAGGAAATAGTTGCGAGTAAGTTCACATAAAGCGACTGTCGATCTAACCATTCATGTGAGGCTCATCTGTGTCTTCTCAACAGTGACGCGAACGATCCCGTCGGTTGCATCTTCACTCAAAACCTCCTCGTTGAGGACGCCACTGCGGATGAGATCACCGCTGCAGTCGCTGGTATCGCATCGTCCGCGAACACCACCGATGTTACTACTGCCGCTTCTTCGACTGATGCGGCTGCTGCATCTTCGACCGACGTAGCTGCTGCATCCAGCACCGTGAGTCGATCATCCTACTTGCATGACTCCAAAACCTGATGAACAATCTACGCAGGCTGCCGCCGCTGCGAACACCGCACAGTGCGTTGCTGTTTCGCCTCCTGCTACAACGACCGATGCTGCTGTAACGACTACCGACGCTGCCGCAACGACTACTGATGCTGCCGCGACCACCACTGCAGCTGCTGCGGCGTCCACCGACTCGATCACCGCTGTATCGGTACATTTCCATATTCCTTGTCATTCTATCATGTTTCATAAACTGACTCGGATATTTAGGCGGGTACTCTCGACTTCGGATCCTGCACAGACCCCGCTGTCCAGTTCGGTTTTGGATTCGATAACCGAAACGCAAACTCGTTCGAGCCCAGGAATCAAACTCAGTTCAACCACGGTTCCGCTCTCAACATTGCCATCGTCACTGAGTTCATCTGTGACGTAAGTCGCCCATCACTCGTGTTCGACACATTCAAGACATGACCTGACGATCTTTTACGATTTCAGAATCTCGTCAACCAGTGCAAGGCGCCTGCTGCGACTGTGGCAATTTGCAGGACGGCGCAGGCTGTTACTGGTCCTGGTGGAGGTGCATCGGCTGATCAATTCAACGCCGCTTTAGGAATCCAGGTGCGTTCCGCTTTCTAGTGGGCCCAGGCATAGCCCTGTCCTGGGATATGAGTCGGAGATTGATGACTGACAACTTTTCACGTTACATCGGCTGTAGACCAACTTTGCGGCCAACCCTGTTGACGAGCCTGCTGCCCTCTCATCGGTGCGTTTGCGGCATCTCCGCTTTTCATGTGGATCTAACCTGGAACTAACCTGAATTTTTGTGATCGCAGACGGGTACTTTGAACTTCGGTTCTTGCACCAACCCGGCCGTTCAGTTCGGCCTTGGCTTCGATGGTCGCACCGAGAACTCGTTCGAGCCTGAGGATCAGACCGAGTTCAATCACGGCTCCGCACTCAACATCGCAATCGTGACTCAGTTCATCTGCGACGTGAGTTATTTCCATGTCATCTTAGATTCAACAGGGTTTAATGACAAACAACGCGGCCTTTTGCGACTATAGCGCCTCAACGACCAGTGCTTGGCACCTGCTTCTACCGTAACCGCATGCCGGGCCGCACAAGCTCTAACAAACGCGACTGCTGGCGCAGCGGCTGATCAGTTCAACGCCGCTCTGAAGATCACTGTACGTTCTTCGTTGCACTTGGCCTATGCATGCTACGGTTTTCTGGAACCAATGTCTGACTTTCACTTGCTCGATCGTAGACGAACTTTGCGCAAAACCCAGTCAACGGAAGCGCTGCCTCTACCACTGCTGCTGCTGCCACCACTACGGCTGCAGCTGGTGCAAGCACCGCCTCCACCGCCGGCAACCTTCAGAAGTTCAACACTGGGCTCGGTAACATTCTCCCTCCTGCCGTCATCGCCAGTGGAACGCAGTTCTCCGTTACTGGCAATGCGTCGTTCAGCAGCTTGGCCAACGCCCTCACAAGGAGTTGCGATGTTCAACACAACCAGTGTGCCAACTTCTCGAATGCGGCCGGTCAAAACCCTCCCTTCTCTGTTGGTGATTGCGCGACAGTAAGTTATCTCCCTATCATTACATTCTACTTCTTCGATCCCTTTCTCATTTCATTTCCCTATAGCAACAAACCGCGTGCAACGCAGCGAATGCTTGAGAATGATTGCATTGGCATTGTTCTGTTTCCTGGATCTTCACTTCACCCCACTTCCTTCGTTGTCTTGTACTTCCTGTGTCAATCAGATATGGTTGTGCTTTCTAATCGGAATCGTGTGCCTAAAATGTAGGTGAGACGCCTAGAATTGACTCATACAGATCTATCTAGTAGAAAGGCCGCCATCCACGCTGTGCCCTGGAAAGGCATATCTTGAGAGCAATACTTCCTCACGTTCACAAGCGCCGTTCTATAGACGTCGTTGAAACTGGCGCGTTGCCCTGAATGCTGTCCCTGACGAGAGTCAGGAGCACAGCCTCGTGTGGCATAAAATTACCGCCTGCGTGTCTACCCCGTTGCTTGCTGAGTTATTATTCGACGAGCATGTATACACCTCTTCTGAATTCGTGCTATAGAGGCTGAATCACGTCTCTTCGCATCGCTACGATTCTTGCGCCCAATGTTGCCTCAAATATTATCGCCTGTCAGGGAAATTCAGAAACTAGTTCGAAACAGCAAAACCGTCCAGCAACGATCACCTCGACTCCCTCCAGAAGTCCTCCTCGTCATTATCCAATACCTACCGCTCAACGACAAGGCAACTCTCAACTCCGTTCTACTCACCTGTTGGACTCTCCACAATATAACCGAGGAACTCCTATTCCATAGCATAACCATACCCGACAAAGCCTCCAAATCGCAGACCCTATTCGAGAGGTTGGCCATACGACCTGACTTGGCCGCCCATGTCCATAAACTCGAATGGCCTAAAAAGGGGGCTCTTCCCACTGGAAGACCACTCTTCCTTCGACTTCGGGGGCGTCATACTCGAGATCAGTACTCTGCATCCATCCCTATGGCCATCAGTGGACTCCAAAGCATGCGAAACGTCCGAGCGCTCACCATCGGAAAGCTCCCTTCTCCATCCATCCTTGACTCGATGGACCTCCTTGTCCCCGCCATCGGGCAACTGAACCTCACCAAACTCTACATTACCAGCATACGATGGTCGTTTTCCAAAGAGGTCATACCTGTCCTTCGATCACAGCCAGAGCTCACGTCTCTACGACTCCCGTGGCAGGACAGATGGGAAATCGATGGCGGCATCCTCATACCGACGGACATACCCCGACTCACTTCGCTACACTGCGGTGCGTCTGCGGCAGCACGGATCGTGCCTGGAAGACCGATCAACAAATTGCTCCTGCGGATATCCCCGCGGACGATGTGGTCTGAAGTAGCTGTTTGGGATAACTTGGAGCTATCAACTCAACATATCTGTCACCTAAAGCTCCACATCATCGAACCCAAGAACGTCAACCTCAGTTGGATACTTGAAAAGGCAGCAACTCATTTAAAGTATCTAAACGACCTTCAGCTTTCTCCCATGTTGGACGATACTTTCGCTGACCAGATGGAGTACGACTCGGCTAAGGTACGCCTACAAGCAGTTTATTTACTCTCCAGCTCTAGCTGAGTCTCTGACGCATGCTTCGGGTAGATGACCATAGATCTAGGGAGGTTCAGGATGCTTCGGTTTTATACTGTTTACAACACCGTCATCACTGGCACCCTTTCGTCCCGAGCGGTGAAATGGAGCGCGACTCGAACGACACATCGACCGCCAGATGAACTTATCACGCTCTGGAAGGAAAAATGTCCATGTCTAACCCAGGTGGTGATCAACGACAACTGGTGGACGTGGAGTGGTCATTTAGGATGGACGTGGAAGCGGTTGTGACCCTTACGTGAAAGGCACAGATCGAGGGAACAGAAGGCTATCGTTGAGGATTACTGTAAGGCATGGGTATAAAGCGACTGCCCCCGTCGCTCACCCTTAAGGGCTTGCAAGCCAGGGAGCACGCTTGCTGGAGGACTCTTTTGGGCGTGCTGTCTTAGGTCCTGGAGCTGGAGAATGCATGTTAATACAGTACTACTGGTTGATGACGTCACTAAGCTACAGCGAAATATGCGGCTAATAAGCATTTGCAAGACACTACTGGTGACAGTCGGAGAAGATGTAAAAATGGGTTCGTTCCGTTGCGTACAATAGCATGTAACTCACCTCAATCAACATGCTTGTACCACTCGTCACCGGACACCTCAAGCTCACTGAAATATTCCGAGTCGTCATCATCGATCGCTTCCTCGCTTCCGCTCTGACAAACATCATAAGTCTCCAGGACAAAGTGGCCCACTGCATCGCATATCTTCCTTACATCCCCGTCCCGAACATTGTCCACGTCGACCCCACGAATAATCACGCTTCGGAGTTTGGTCCGTCCAGGGTGTTCTGCTCCATTGCGTGAAGAGACGATGTCCCATACTACATTCGACTGGAGGGATACGTCGTTTTCTAAGGCGAGGTGCGTGAGCAATGGGCAGTAGTATCGAACGTTGATGGGGTCGGTGGTAGCGATGTCCCAATGCCGCTCTGTCAAAGGAGCCAGGGAATTGTATTCCAGACTACTCCCAGCGATGCGAAGTCGACTGAGATTTCCGGAATCTCCCAAGATTTGGTGCCACTGGGTCGGTTCCAATTGGAAATTGGTGAGGTCCAGCGAGCTGAGCTGAGGGTTGGCTTGGACGATACCGAGGATGAAAGACGCGTCTCCGATGCATTCGTGGTTTGATGTTTCGTCCCATGGCTCCGCGTTGTAGACCATCGTCAGTGATTCGAGTTGAGGTGTCAGGATCTGCCTCCACAGTGCGTTCAGACCTAGGCCATTGACGCGACATAGCTTGAGGTGGGTTAACGCCGTGAGCACGAGGAGGTTCCCAACGACGCCGGCTAAGCCTGAGAAGTGGAGGTCGGAGAACTCGATAGACCTCACAACACCTTGCATCAACCCCAGACGTTCAATCTGAGCCGCGATCGGATCCGAAGAGGCGCTCTGAGAGAATTGGCTATCCACGTACAAGTTCTCTACCTTTTCCCAGAACCCATCTTCCGCATCCCAAGCCGGCGCCCCTCGCAAGCGCAGGGTCTGCGGCTGGCAGGACACCGCGATCCCACAGCTCCACCGAGGAACTTGGATTTTATCATAGTCGTTGAGCAGCCCTATATCGAGGAGCCGTAACTTCCGATTACCGATGCTTGCAAGAATTGGCATCGCTGCGTGTAGCCACCTCCAATCTACGAAGTTCATGTGCAGGTCTCGAATCCTATGCGCCTCCGGCTCTACCAGACTTTGAAATTGCTGGATGCGATCCACGCCTTCTTCGACTGTCATTGGCCAAGGTAAAAGAGACGTGTGGATGTCAAGTGCCAGGACATCGGCAGATCGTTCCATGTAAATTGCATTCCGTTCCATGGGGAAGTTGATATCAATTGTAGTCCACAACAAGGGAAGATGGATGACGGTGTGACGGAGCTGTTGACTGACTTGAGAGACGGTCAGGGTCGCGTTGACGTCGCGATCATTGGCCAAGAGGAGAATGGACGATAGAAGCTCCGGAGGCGCATCGAGGAGAAGATTTGGAGAGGACTCGGCGACCCCTTCCATCAAACCATCACCCAGAGTGTCTACATTTTCGTCGGGATCGAGCTCTGAATAGGTTTCTGACGTAGCTGAGCCATCACGGCCTAAATTTCCCCAGGTCTCCTTAAGGGAAATCGCGCTGGTGAGAAAAGGGATTCTTTAGCAGGAACGAGTGGCAATAGATGCACAAGGCCAAAGGAAAGCTTACACGAGTCGTGCTTCTTCTAGGGAAGTGTTAAGTTCCTTCACCAATGGCTCCAACTTCGCGAGTGCTTCATTGATCGCATCATGTGCTCTGAATGTGTCAGTTTCGGGGTGCTACACATATGATGATCACAGAATAACTACAAGGCCTACTTGTTCACGTTATCTCGAACGATAAAAGGACAAATATAATTCGGATCGAGATCATTCATCTGCTTTTTCTGGATTAGGAGACCGAAATTTCGAATCGTCTGCTTCTTCCGAAAGCTTTGGCTCGAGATTTCCTTGAAATTGCTGTGCGTATCATCTAGCAAATTGTTGAGCTCGTAACCGCACGACATGCATTGAGCGAGGTTGTCCAAAAGCTTTTCTTCCTCTTGAAGCTGGGCCATGATGGTAATCTTGGACATGGTTGACGGTTCGCTCGATTCTAGTGAAAAGTTGATATCAGACGATTGGTACGGGTTTTTTTGGCTGCGAGGTGACTAAAAGTAAAGATTGCGGATGGAGGGTGTTGGTGGGAAACAACATGTAATTATGCACGTGACCGGTTCGTTCTATAAACTCTCGGGAAGCGCTTCTATATCCGAAGAACTTGCCCGCTCGGGCTTGCTTGCGGCGGGGGGGTCATCCTAAAGGCCCTTGGTTTCCCTGTCAAGCATATTTTTAACCCCGAAATACCATAAGTTCATGCCCTCACCCACCCATGATAACAAGTCACCGTTCAGTTACCCTGCCCTATGTATTCTTACTTTCAATGTTTGATCCCGACATTTGCAGATTGATAGACTTTGATCAATTTATAGATACCATTATCATCACGGTCGATTGGAGAAATTCGCATGCGACGACCAGAACCCTAGCCTTGATGCCAGTTAGCGGCAGTGAGAAGCCCAGTGATTCACCTTAATCAATATGCTTATACAATTCGTCCCCAGACACCTCAAGTTCACTGAAGTCCTCTGAGTTGTCATCATCAACCGCTTCTTCGCTTCCGCTTTGACAAACATCATAAGTCCCTAGGACGAAGTGGCCCCCAGCATCGTGTATCTTCCTTACATCCCCGCCTCGAGCGTGGTCCACGTCGACCCCGCGCATAATCACGCCCCAGAGTTTGATCCGGCTAGGGTGTTTCGTTCCGTTCCGTGAAGAGACGATGTCCCATATCACATTCGACTCTAGGGATACGTCGTTCTCCAGGACGAGGTGCGTGAGCAATGGGCAGTAGTATCCACCTGTGGTGGTAGCGCTGTCCCAGTAGCCTTCCGTCAACGGGGTCAGGGAAAGGTATTCCACACTACTCCCAGCGATGCGAAGCCGATTAAGATTTCCAGAGTCTCCCAAAATTTGATGCCACTGCGTTGGTCCCAACTGAAAATTAGTGAGGTCGAGTGAGGCGAGTTGAGGATTGGCTCGAAAGATGCTGAAGACGAATGACCCCCTTTCAACATATTCGTCCTTTGATATTAAGGACCCTGTCTCCGTGCCGTACGCCATTGTCAGCGACTCGAGTTGAGGTATTTGGAATTGATTCCACAGCACCTTAGACCCAAATCATCGACACGGCATAGCTCGAGGTGGGTTAACGCTTTGGGCACGATGGGATGCCCAGCAATACTGTCGGCGCCTGAGAAGCGGAGGTCAGAGAGTTGGATCGATCTCACACCGTCTCTCATCGAGCCCAGGCGCTTGATGTGAGCCGCGATTGGATTCGAAGAGACGCGATGAGAGAACTGACCATCCACATGTAAATCCCCCCACCTTTTTCCAGAACCCATCTTGTACCTCCCATGCTGACGACCCTCGCAGACGTATGGCTCGCGGCTGGTAGGACACCACAGCCCCACAATTCCACTGAGGAACGTGGGTTTCTTTGTATTGGTTGTTTAGATTAATATTAAGAAGCCGTAGTTCCCGGCCACCTATGCCCGCGAGGATCGGCATCGCTGCATGTAGCAACCTCCGATCTTTAAAGACCATATGAAGGTCTCGGATCCTGTGCAACTCCGGCTCTATTAGACCCTGGAATCGCCGGATACGATCCATGCCTTCTTCGACTGTCATTGTGAACCAAGGTGGAATAGAGACGTGGACATCAAGTGTTGGCATGCCAGCAGATCGCTCCAGGTACATTAAATTCCGTTTTGAAGGGAAGTTGATGTCGATCATAGCCCATAACGAAGGAAGATGGATGGTGGTGTGACCGGGCTGTCGATTAAGAGATGGCTGGGGTGGTGCTATCGCTAGCTGAGAATAATGTGTAATGGGATCTGTTACAGAGGCATATCGAGAAGAAGTTTTCAATGGGGACAGATGTTTCGTTCCGTCACATTACACAAAATGGCGGCACTTTCGTCGGCGTCAGCACTGTCATCTGAATAGGCTTCTGTCGAATCTGATCCATCTATCTGATCCCAACTTTTCTTGAGAGAGATTCCGCTGAAAAACAAAGAGGATCCTTCAACGTCAAGAAATGGTGGCATTGAATCCAGGGGGCAAACCTTACCCAAGTCTTGCTTCAGCTAGGGTGTCGTTAAGCAAATGGGCATATTGCTCTAGCCCTCAGTGATCACATCATGTGCCCTATATCCATGTCAGTATTGGAGAGTGATGTACGTCAATGATCTCGGAAAAGCCACAACACCCACCTGGTGAGGATATCTCGACGAGGAATTAAGGGGCAAGCGTAGTTCGGATCGTAATCGTTGATCTTGTCTTTCTGGCTTCTGGCTTCGAAATCGTTGACTAGCTGTAGAATACTGATCCTCTGACTCGCAAATTTCCCAAAATTTATGCGTGTAGTATCTAGCAGCTCTCGAAGTTGGTGACCATAACATAGTTGGTCGGCGAGGTTGTTCAAGAGCGTTCGCTCCTTGATAAGCTAGGCAACGATAGGACTGTTGGACATCCTGCGGTCCACTGGTCAAGAGCCTCACTCGAAAAAGAATAGTATGAGTCGAATAATAGACAGTTGAGTTTTAGGAGAATATGGAAGTGGTTGGAATTACAGCCTATATATATACACGTGACCATTGAAGCTAAGAGCCTTTGCGTACAGACACCAAGCCCACTATAAGGGCGAATGAGTTAATTACATTGTCACCTAGCTTCCGTTGTCATTCCTAACTTCTAAGTCACCAATTAGGGTTCAGAGCGAAAAGGCTCGATATTCTGGCTGTCCTCGTGCTTCTTACGGTCTTGACTCTTTCAATCGTCGTGCAGATGCGGATGATCCAGAAACTTAATTGCTATAGCAATAGTACATCTAAGTACTGAAACTTAGTTTCAATCTTTTTCGGCAGTGAGGCTGCTCGAGGCTTCCCGGGTTCAGTGAGGAACTCATGAGCCCAGTCTGTAGGCGGTGAGGGAATTCAAGCCAGCTAACGTGCTATATCCGACGAGGTAAATGATAGCTTGCGTTAGAGGTCCGCAATTGTAAGTAGTTTGAGAAATCATGTATAGGTTTTTTTTTTGTGCGATGCTAGTTCGAAACACTGGGACCTTCGGTGAGTCTAATAGCTTCCTCTGGTCTTTCAATTTGTATAATCTTCCAGCTTCGCAAGGTATCACCATCCAAGGGTTCAAAATATTCTGTGTGTGCCTAATTGAACTCCCAGTTAGAGTACGCGAAGACTTCTGAGCGATGAGGCTTACATCAATTGGCGCTCCAACTCGAGGAGTTGCATAGAAAACCCAGGGACCATTGTCGTCAACACCTGTTATGCCAATATAGTAGCAATATGCTGTAGTCAATTCCACAAGCCTCATCTACATATAAGATAGGTCCCGTATGTGGATCCAGGTCAGGTTTATCTTTGAAAGGAGTGGTGATGACGAAGCTTAAGCTCACCCAGTCTAATGATTTAAACACCTGTTGTTCCGTTATTGGTTGACCAGCTTCCCGTGCAGCCTCCACCTGAGACCTCCTGTGCAGATTGACGTGATTGAGGTCATCGCCAGACTCTGGGCATGTTACCTTGGGAGATAGTGCACCGACTGCCGCAGCCCCGAGTGTGAGAACATGAAGGGCGGACTAGGTTGGAAGCAGCATATGGCTAGCAATGTCTTGAGCTGAGAGAAAATATGGCGCGCTATGGCGATGTATAGGATGAAAAAGTTGTGAGATGATATGGGTTAGAATAGATTGGGTTGAGATTGAGATTTTTAAAAAGAAAAGAAAAGATGGAACAGAAGGAGAAGATAGGAGCGTTATAACCCTTAAGCGAGAATGGGTTGGGTTGACCACGATGTGAATCGTTAGACTGATTGACCCTCTTCCGCTTGTTGGAACTGCGCACACGGATTCGCTAGACTTACAGGTGAAACCCAGCCGATCCGGACCTCATGCTCGCCAAACCCCACGGACGGTAACAATCCAGCCTGTGTGCCATAAATAAACAGTGTTGAATTTGACTTCTCTGATGATGACCAAGAGTCATTTGTCATTATATGTATTCATTGAGAGCAGAGTGACCGTGACGGTGATAGTAGACTGCTGGAATCGAATGATGAGGGAGGGGAACGTTACACGATGACCTCTTGCTAGGTGAGCGTAGTATCGCTAGGAAATAGTAGGCGAGCGTGAGGATGGGACACGAGTGGTAAGGGAAGGACCCTTGGTGACAAATCGGTCTATTTGTGACAACCCCTTTCTTTTTCTATAATACAGGATATACTGATAAATGATGGAATTAGGCTGAAGAAAGAATGTGCGATAAAAGTCTCGGATAAGGTGACGCCGAACCTAGCTCATCGCCCACTAGTCTTTATTAGACTATAGGCCTTAGATAACAATTGCTACCATCAGAACCCCTACCTATCTCCGATCTCCATCATAGAAAAACCCGACCAACCCATACCGCACAGCGAACGCCACACACGTGCCCATAACCTGCAATCCCGCGGCGCACAACGTCAATGTCTGCTCCCTCATCGGGCCAAACCACACCAAGAGTGCGTTCAAAAGCGTCAAATTTGTCGCGGAGTAGATGATCCCCGAGTCGGGATGAATGGTTAGTCGAGTCAGTCGGAGTGCAGAGAGGACTTTGAGGACCAGGGTGGATAAGGGTGTTGGTGGTTGTTCAAAGTCAACGATAGAGGGAAGGAGAAGGTCCGAGGATGGTTTTGGGTCGAGTCTGAAGTTGAAGAATACGTTGGTCAGTTGGGTTGAACGCGGAGTATATTTAAGTAGTTTGGAGGCGCAGGTAGATAGATAGACGATTGAAACGCACCTTGGAAGACGGTGTCGTGGGCAGGGGACCAATCCAAAGAGTTGTGGGCAACTGAGGATGAAGTTGAATATTTGGGGGATGAAGAAGAGTATCAAGGTCTTGCTGAAGTGCCCCAAGATGCCGACCACGGCGAACGCCATCCCCGTAAGATAACACAAGGTATCCCCCGGAAAGACTCGTGCAGGGTACCTGTTCGGGCAGCGTCAGTGACACCCATCCCATTGAAAACCTTCCCGCGTCTTTATCGCTCACCAGTTATGAAAGAGGAATCCAGCGCAAACGCCGATCAGCGGCAGCATGAAATATAAACTTAGCAAGTGCCTCTCCATGAGCTCTCGGCTACCGTAAGACATCCCAGCAGCGTACACCCCTCCGACATGAGTATTCTCTCCGAGTGTTAGAGAGAGCGGCCAAGGGAGATAAAGAGCGTCGTTCAATGCGATGGAGATGGCGATGATGAGAGCTTGCGTGGCTTCGAGACCATTGACACCAGCGAGGATGTTGATGGAGTTGGTGCAAAAGGTGGAGACCATCGCCATATACACGTAATACAATGGGCCTAAGAGAGTTCCACGTCAGTCTGGCTGGATAACACGCGATGTGCTTTGGGGCTACTCACCGAGGTCTAAGGTATCCCCGAGCAGTACACGTACAGGCTTGGGTACCACGACGTGTGTATTACCTCCCTCAGCAAAATAGACCATGAGGAGAGGTATAGACGCGATGACGGGGATGGGGATCTTGTATCTCCACCGGATGTCAAAGACGTCGTCAAGGAAGCCAAGCAGCGTTGCTGTCAAGAGGGACAAAACGGCCGCTAAGTACACCGATAGCTATCGGCAGGGATTATCCATATACATTATCAGCTATTCCACGCTTAATCAAAAACCGACGAACCTGTTTGTGAGGAAACTCCGCTCGAGCGAGACCTTCGACATCCGCGTTTCGAGGTCGATTTTGAAGGAAATCCGAAAAGAGAAAAGGGATGAAAAGGATGAGGAGTAATATATACACCGATGCAGATATGAGACCGATGCTCTCTGGACTTGATTTCAAAAAGATGGAGATATTAGTACTGTATGATATCATTCTTGGGGACTGTCATATGAATTGACGCACATATAATGCTGCGTCCGTTTCAACAGGTCCTTCCCTTTGAGATCGGCCAGCAAGAAGGTCCCTTGGAGAGCGGGTACGAGGGTAATGGTTGTCAACAGCGCGAGGATACTGAACCCAAGAGATGATGCGAGGAAAGGCAGATTGGACGATGGATACACGAAAGGGACAGCGATGAGGCCAAGGGCCACAGGTAATAAAATGGACACAATCACGGTCGGTGCTTTCCTGCGAGGTGGAGGAGGCCGGATTGCTTTTGTTGGCTGCAGTTGAGCCATGACGGTGGTGGATGAAAGGAGTCGCGAGTGGTGATGATGTGTCTGAGTAATTCCGAGGACCGTTTTAGGACAAATAAGACCTAAGTAGATGTGGTGTAGTTGACTGGACAAATAACAAAAAGGACAGCAACAAGACTTGAATGGGCACGCGTACGGGCGTGATGGTTGAATGGGTACGTGGCTAATGATTTGAACATTTGGACGACACGTCCTGCCACGCGCGACGATGTACGGACCAATCACTTCTCCAAGGAAGAGCGTATTTGAGAGCAAAAAGGTCAACCGTCTGTAGATATGGGGAAACCGACACGTTGCAGTTGAAACGATGCGTGCTATGCTACATGGTAATCAACAGCGAGAGAGAGGTAACATATGACGGAGGAGGTCCTAAGCCAACTCTAGGGAGAAAAAGAAGAAAAGAAAAGAGAAAGGAACCATGATGTGAGGCAAAGTAAAGAACGGTCAACACATCTTTTTTTTTAAGATCTCCCAGGCCTCGAGGACCCAGAAAGGTCAAACATCACCCTCGACGACGGCTCCGCAGCGGGGAACGTGCCAGGCATATGCTCTTCAGGCATGACTGGGCTGCTCGGGCTGCTATTGCCGCTCGGCATCATCTCCCTCTGCAATCGACTGCTCGACGCAGACTTGATGATCGATCCACCAGGGCTGGTGGGACTTCCGAGCTCCTTGGTAGTAGTCACGGGCGTTCCAGGCCGAGACGCCTCATCAGCGAAGCGTATCCTACCCGCCGGAGAGTTCGCTCGAGAGTGCGCAGGACGCATGGACGATCGTCGTGAGGATGGCATCGCCACACCCGAATGATCCCCTCGAATATCGGACGCGCGTCCACGACGACGTTCCCCTCCCCCTGCTGCCGCCGCTATTTCATTGACAGGCGTCGTGGGCGATGTCGGCGATACTGGCACAAGCTCTAGGTTGGACGTTGAAGCGGGCGACGCGGTAGCCGAACTTCGCCTAGACAGCGGTGAGGACCCTTCCCCTTCTACGCCCTCAGCGCCGGGAGGCGTGTGGTGCTCATGCCTCGAAGGCGTTTTATGATTGGAATGCTTGCTTCCACTGAACAAAGACCGTCGAACAGAATCACGCCTCCTTCCGGGGATGCGGATGGGAGGAGAGAAGACATGTGCGCCGTGTCTGATACGATGCCGAGGAGGCGTTCCCGATCGTGGGGTGGGCGGGGCGTCGTTAAGGTCGTCAACAGGTCGTTCGGGATGCGATATAACATTCTCATCGTCCGATGGCTCATCCCTCCATTCGTCAGCCGCTGCCTGTTGCTCATGAGATTGAGAGCGCGAGACGCTGGCCCAGCGTGAAGGCCCCGCCTCGGGAGTATCCGGATCGATGGCTTCCTCATCTGCTGCGGCCGCAATGCCAAGCGTCTTCGGCTCTTCTTGCCCAGGCGAAGAGGGCGAGGAGGTCAGCCCTTGGGCTGCTCTGCTTGGTGATACCTGCCTCTTCACTTCCACTAAAGCTCCTTTTGCTCCTCCCGTTCGGTATGCCTCGATCTCCTTCCTCACTTTCTCCTGCATTCCCCCAGTAACGTTTCCTTTGTCATCGACGAACACGTTCTTGAACACCTGCACCTCAACCTGAAAAAGATGCAAAGATCATGATCAGCCCCCCTCCATCCGCCTGTTAGAATCACTAGCAGACTGAGCACATACGTCGTCGCAGCCCCGTGCTTGATGCTCAACGACCAAATCCCTTCCCTCCCTCCACTCATGCTCCCCTTCGCCCAAATCCGTATCTGTCAAATGCTCCCCATCCACACCACCACCTTCACCACCACCCTCTTCCCCATACTTCCCGGTCTGCACAGGACTATTCCGTGATCCACCCGCAGCCGTCCTCGACCCGCTCTCACTCTCACCTCGCTCCAATCTATCTTCATCCGACGTCGGAGTGTGCCCGATGGGCTTTTCGTTCTCGTCCTTTTCGATGACGACCTCGTCGTGCGCATGCTTCGAAGGGAGCCTGCGCACTTGGGTGATCCAATCCGGTTGCCCACCGTTATTCGGATCCATGCTCTGTCGTCGAGAGTAGGTGTACGTATACGTGATCGAATGGACGCGTCGTCCAAGTGAGAAGAAGGGGATCGAGAGTCCATCTAGGGGATAGGTCAGATCAGGTCAGTTTCAGCACAATAATGAATCGAATGCCTTTAAGAAAATGTTTTGCTCACGTATCACGATCGAAGACAACACCATGAACGCCACAACTGGCTGGATCGTACTCGCTAACAACTCCAACTGGTTCTGCGGATCGTCCGTGGCCTCGGGCAACATCGTACCCGCATAGGTACTGATGAACACCGCACCCACACCCATCGGACCGAAATGCCCCGAGAACACCGCCTCTCTGAGATTCTTGATATCCGGGATCCACTTGTACAACGCCACGATGGCGGGCAAGCGTCGGAAGATCAGTATGAGGATAGATAGGACGACGAGTCTCCATGGCGTGATACTGAAGTTGGCGATCTGGTTGAAGTCCTTGAATGGGATCCAGGCGCCGATGTAGATGAAGCAAGCGCAATTGAAAAGTAAATCTGTGGGATGTGATGATATTTAGTATGTTGACAGTGCACGCTAAATGAAAAGTAATTACCGATGACGTTAGAGAATTGAGACTCTTCGGTCTGCCTATTGAACCACCCATCCCATGCGAACGCGGTGCCACAGCAAAAGGCAGCCAACAGATCATCTGATCCCAAGAGCGTCGTGGCACCAATGGCGAGCAGCGCGAGTGAGATGTACTACAAAAAAGATCGTCCTTGTGAACCGAAAGATAAACGAGAAAAATATGAAGTAACAAACCTGAGCAACGTAGGATGTCCTATCAATCAGCGCCTTCCTCTCAGAAAACTTCATAAGATGGCGGAAACCATATCCAAGCAAAGAGCCAAACACGATGCCAAGCAAGATCTCGTCTATATGACCGACATGACATAAGTCTCGGTGGCGTGAAACCCCTGGAACATGAGACTCACATAACCAAGTGGAGTAGAACCACTCCCCAACCGCGTGTCCCGGCGATGAGTTGAGCGTGAGGTACAAAGCGATGTAAAGGAACGGGAAGGCGGCGCCATCATTGCATCCCGACTCGGCCGCGAGTAGATGGCGAAGATGTGCTGGAACATGCCTACGAAAATGGGCGGGATGTTTAGGTGACGCGTCTCAAGGCAACTAGCAAGAAATCCAAGACTGACTTGTTTGCGTATTTCCCTCCTACGACGGCTGCAGCCAGAATAGGGTCTGTCGGCGTCAGGCACGCCGCGATGACGAGCGCGGAGAGCCATGAAATCTTGGGAATGAGGGCGTATATGAATCCTATGTATTGAGAGCAAGGTTTAAAGTCAATACAGTGAAATGAAATCATGTGAGGGATCGGACGATAGCCTTTCTATGATGCAAAAGGTCACCAGATGTTTGCACTGACCAGCAGAAACGAACCAGCCTGCGACCATGACCGGACCCAACAAGAACGCCAGGCTTCTCCAGTGTTTCTTCATGTATTGCTTCGGAAGTTCGGCGCCGATTGCGAATACACCGATTGCGAGGACGACGCGCGTGACTTCAAGCGTTATTTCATTACTAATGGGGTTGCTCGTCGCATCGTTGATGTCGTTGCCGTTCTTGCCCCAACCACGGGGGTCGAATAGTCCGATGGCGTAAGGACCTGAATGTTGTTGGGTCAGCATCAGGGAGGATCGGGGGGATCCCGCGTGGCACGTCACGTAAACGGGTCAAGGAAAAGAGAAAAAAGGTAAAAAAAGTTGAAGCTCACCAATGATGATGCCAAAGGCGGTCGCAAGGGGAGCTTCTCCAATGTACAGCTAAAAGACCTCAACGTGATCAGTGTCCTTGGCTCTGGGTCAGGGGCGGAATCTCGTGTATACCTTCTCTTTTATAACCAAGGAGAACATCCCAAACTACACATCTACATATCAGCAAATCCATATTGGATCAATGTGTATTTCTTAGGGCTCACAAAGACCACAAAACCGCCAAGGACGGCATAGGCGAGGTGGGCCGCTGAGACTTCAAACTGATGCGGGGCATCGGCCCGAGATGTCAGTCCAGATCTGAAGCAACGGTGCTGAAGATGTCATTGTGTCTCTCACTCACAGGATGAAAAGTCATGATATCCGGCCACCTGGGTGAGTACGGTAGGATGGCAAGATGGGCTGTGGTGTCACCCGGTCAGGCCTGCGGTTTCCAATGGGGCTGGGGAGGGGAGGTTGTCGCGTTTCCAAGGCTTGAATGGTTAAATTGTATCCGCCCTGGGTCTTATACGATAATAAACCTTGGCTTTTGACTGCGGGACTCGGTATTTAGCGAGCCAAGAAGAGTTGAAGTAAGTCCTGGTGAGGCATGATCGCCCTGAGAGATAATGAAGGGGCCGGCCGGAAGGAGGGCACCGAGTTGACATACTCTTGGTCACTTGGCGAGTGGAGTGAATGTAATACCCTTTACTGCTTAGTCAATCCATCTTGTCAATCCCACTCGTTCCTCCTTACCTTCACTTTGTGCAATATTTCAATGCCTCGAACTCTGATTGCGCGATCCCAAGTTTGGACCAAGGTTTTTTTTTTTTTTGGGGGGGAACAAGGGCTACTTCACCTTTGCCACTGAGGTGGCATCCTCCGACAGACATGGCACTTATTCAATTGGGCAGGCGGCAATCCGCGATCCTTTGACTCTTCGCTGTAAACCGGTGCTTCTTTGCTCTCCATCGACCCTGCCGTTGAGGGGCTTTGAGCCAGTTTTACCTCGATGGGCCAAATCCGGCGGACCCAGTGCGGACAGGGAGGTTTTCATATGATTATGACTCTCTAATCAGTCACTATGACTCTCATTCGGTGTGGAAAAAATAGCACAACGCACAGCAAGCGACGACTTCCGTTCGGGCGACCTTCCAACTCGGGAAGAAGCTTCCACTGATCTCTGTCCCGGGTTCCTCATACTCTCCTCTTGAACAGCCCATCAGGCCTTCCTTTAGCTTACAAATGTGGCCCACGGACGCTGCTCTCATGCTTTACGTGTAACGGCGCGTGAATATCAACATTCTCAGACGCACAATCCCGACAATCCCAGGCCGCAACTTGCCCCCATGCGGCACACCATCACAGCTTATACGGTAAACCCACACCCGATATGAATTTTCAATGGATTTTTTCTTTTCTTTTTCTAATGATGGCAATTGCGAATATGTCCCGGGACGTTTCCCCGAGTGGGAGTATGTGGCGAAGAGAGGGCATGTCAGGGGTGTGATGTGGGCCATTTACGCGTATATAGGGCTTGGATCACAACTTGAACGCTCATCGATCGGATGATGCTGTGCATGATGATACCTTCCACCTGTGAACGATGAACACACGTTTATGGGTATTGGGGGGAAATAAACAATGCTGCATCAAATGCGGATCAGGCCGCCATCGCTTGTAACGACACAATCACACGATTGGCAGAATATGGGCGGCTACAATCGTTGATAACTTTCGTCATTCATATCATGATATAACCTTCTGCGTCATTTTCACATACTCATCGTCGGACAGCTGCGCCCGCATGTCACTGGGCTCTCCCGAGCAAGCTAAACAGGCCTTAGAATGTAGGACCATCAACTAGCAAATCCCACCAGGCTTTTCAAAATATGAGGGTTCCAAATTCCTTCCTTACCACTTCCACACATCCATCGCCGGGCTGCCATGCCCGCATGTTGCTGGGCTCTTCCGGGCGAAGCTAAACAGGCCCTAGAATGTGGGACGACCAACTGGCAAACCCTACCAGGCTTTTTTCAAAATATAAGCATCACCGATTCCTTCTCTGTGTGATCCCACAGATCCTAGGAACGGGTCGCTCAGGCTACAACAACGTGGTCACCCATCATTAATTCGTTTTTATGTGTGACCCCACCCATCCCAGGAATGGATTACTCATCATGAAGTTCTTTTTATGTGTGATCCCATCCACTCCATGAATGATCACCGAGGGCGAGTCCGCTCAAGTTAGGCGCAGCATAGCTTCATTCAGCTCTGTTTTAGAACATGGGTACCACCAATTTATCCCCTGCGATCCAGGGAACGATCACTTAGTTGGCTGGGTTGCTCGAGCTAAACAAGCACCAGTGCGTGATCATTCATCACTAAGTCCATTTTTATGTGTGGCCCCAGCGCGTGGGGGTCATCCAGCTCCGCTTTAAAACACGACGCACCATCATTTCCTCCTTGTGGGATCCTAGCGATTCAAGGAATGGTCATTTGGTTCGTTGCTCAAGCTAAACAAGCACCAAACACGTGGCCGTTCATCAACCGAGTCCCTTTTTTATGTATGATCCCACCCATTCCAGGAATAATCACCGGGCTGGTTCACTCAAGCTAAATGCATGAACGTGCGGGGTCATTTTGCTCCGTCTTAGAACACGAGCATCTTTATGTGTGATCCCACCCATTCCACATGAATGATCACCGGATTTGCTCGCTCAAGCCAAAACGCATTAGCATGTTGGGGTCATTTTAGCCCCGTTTTTAAGAAACATGAGTATCATCTAGAATAAAACCTGCCAATTCCAGGAAAGATCACCCGATCGCCTCCTTTACTCGACGTAATGAAGACATATAATCACCTCCTCTGCTCACGGCGAACTTTGGCGACCCTGTCAGAGCTTGAAGGGGAGCCCCGCGTCGGGGAAACCTCTTCCGGGCTTTATACCAAACTTCTGCATGGCCTAGTCCTTAGACATCTGAACATCTGGGCCTTATCCAGAGATTTGGAAGCTAGCATGCTCTGCTTGGAGAGGAAGGCGCCAAAAGGTGATGAGAGGCCTTTCCCCCATGCTTCTACTAACACGGTCGTGTGCGGCAGTCCGATGCCCGCGGAGATTACTCCTCAACGTTGGATATTCGGGGATAAGCAGGGATACTCTTGTAGCAACGTCGTTGTGTTTGAAGGAATGCGGTGGCACATGCTCGAGTGGTCCTCAATTGAACGAGGAAGTTTTTCTCACCAAGGCAGCAGGCATTGAATAGCCGGCGACCCTAAAGTCTATTTGTAATCGAGGAGATTTGCTATATCGACAGTAAGCAATATATCGCCGGCAGTTGTCAAAGCCTGTCTGCAAGGGCACCGAATAGGAAAACGGGTCACATGTTGGTCAAAATCAATTGCCCGTTATAACAGCACATTAAAAGCCAATCATGACTCTACGTCTTTATGCGTACGGGTCCCCAATAAAGATATTCATGGACCATGATTTATTATTAATTTCGAAGCAGCATAGAGTTAGACTTGGGTTACATATGCAATCAATTGAATGGAGTTGAAAGTAGCCAGTGAAGCCGCGCATGCTTATGGGTAGTGATGGGCTAAAGGCGCCAAACTGGAAAGGGATACCAATGCTAGGAATACATTTACAATATCATTCTTGGTGTCAAGTACTTTCGTTATGTTGACGTCACTTCAAGTGTGCCAGAGTGGGGAGCGCTGGTATCTGCGACGCTGAGATGTCGGAAGGTGCAGCAACACTGTACGCAGGCAGTGTTGAGGTGCTGCACCTTTGTGGGGGCTATGGAAGTGGAATTGTCAGGCCATATTCACTTGGCGACGTGTTACAGAGCTCGCTTACTTCCATCGCATATGACTTCTCCGGGATGATATGGCCGTCTTTTGCCCTCAACGTCTGCGAGGTTGTTTCCGAAGGATTCAAATGTTCCAATCGCCTGGAGTCGTCTGTCTCGGCCGGGTCCGCGAGCGTTACATCATCTCGAGAGTCGTTGTCCCCATTTTCGAGGTCGTACCCCCACGAGCCCTGGTGGTCTTTGACGCTTGCTTGCGCGGCCACCTCGGTCTTATAATGCGGCATTCTTCGGCACAGGCAGAGAAGGAGCACCAGCAGGAAGACTGAGCCGGTAACTAGACCAACAAAAAAACGAGGGGAGGCAAACGCAATATATCGGAGAAAGTTAGACGTGTGGTGGCAACGATCGTTCTACAAATATGAAAAAGAAGAAAAAGATCGAACACGACTCACTTGCGCAGACGATCGTTGTGCCGCTCGCGTCATGGTGTGATGAGCCAGAGGCAGAGCTAGTGGCTTGGCTGGTGGAAATGACTTCACACAGCATCATCGACCTATCGCCACCGACCCCGACTTATCATTAGTTTTCACGAGTTTAGGATTCTTCCTTACGGGACGTGCTCACCCGAGGCGCCTGCAGGTCTGGGAAACCGTCGGCAGGCTCGTGTCAGAAGTCCACGTGCCAGTCGCTGTGACTGTCACAGTCGTGAAGCTTGTCTGAAGGATTGAGCTCATCGTTGGAGGAGGACGGGAGGAATGACCGCGGGGATAGTATTAAAACGAGGAGCGAAGAGCATGTAAGTATTGGCAATGGACATCGGCAGAATGATCGTGGCGCCTTTATGTAGGACCACTCGGCAGTTTTATTCTCCCAAGCGAAACGAGTGGTTTCTGCCATTCCCCATGTCCACAAATCAAATCGCGCCTCTCGGCACACATTTCCACCTGTCCATGTGCGAGATGGCAATACAAGCTCGCGTCTGAGGGGTATCCGCCATCACGTAAGGCCCACGCTGGGAAGATGGTAATTTCGGCCGATTGGAGAGTAAAACGGGAGATTGACAGCCTGGTAGCGAGGGCTGACAGCAGGAGTCATCAGGCGCTGGTAGAAATCACAGAATGTGGCTGGGAACGGGCGAAGATGTGCAGCGGGAGCATGCCAAGGTTCGAATGCGTGTTCAGTGTGGCAGATGGACACACGGTCAGGGGTGGAATTCGATCATGCTTCGAGCGCCCATGAAAGGAGGGAATAATAGATGGATATTCTTAGCTCGAGTTGTTGATACAACAAATTGTGAGTCAGACGAGGGTATATAGCAAAGAAGCAGTGTCCACATTATAGAACCTCCCAATTAGATAAGGCAACAAAGCGGATGTAAAAGTAGAAGTTCCGGCCTTCTAGAAAAAATGCAGGACTTTCCAACACGTGGCAAGACGACGAAGGGCTTAGACGCGACCTATGTATAATTGGTTATGCGTGTATCGGACCAGGTTAACGTTGCCGGGAAACCGAACGTCGTAGACCCATTGGCCATCCTTCTCGAACGAAGGGCAGCGCACAGCTGATCAGTTTGGCGTCTTCCAGGTTTCAGAGGGAAGCTTACTCACCGATGTCTTCTGCTGATGTCGGACTACAATTTCACCGACTAAACCTTGCCTCTCATCACCTTCCGCAATTATGGTGACCTCCCCCTTTGATGATGAGATATTTCGGGTAAGATTGGTGGTGAGGAATATCATGTTTAAGCGTCTGGACTTACCCAATAGAGTGGTGGTGGACGACTTGGGTTGACGGGAGGCGCGCGACTTGGATTGACGGGAGGCGCGCAGCTTGGGTCGACGGGAGACGGGCGACTTGGATTGGCGGGAGTCGTCATGGTTTCAGACAGTAATTGGGCTTTAAACAAGCTAGAAGAAAATGGTAGAGGTGCGAGAAGTCCCGGATGTTGTTGGGACTAGATGAGGGTGAATGCGTAAGTCTGTTAGTCTGTAGATGAGTGGTTGCTGGGTATGGTAGAGAGGGAAAGAGGTATCGGGTGCACGGCCTTTATAGTGTAGACAGTAATGGGATAGATGATCCGTGGTTATTTAGGTGTGACAACCGGCCTTTGGGTTGTTTCGTGGTGAAAGAAAACCGGGATCGATTTATCTGGGGCCAGCAAGGGGGCCGCAACTGGGTCGTTATCGGAGGGTTGGAGCTTCCGGTCCTCTGTCGACGAAACCGGGGTCTGGAAGGATGCAGGCGGCAGGCTTGGGCAGGGGGAAGAGCAGAATGATGCTGTGTTGTAACAGAAATAAGGTGTTCCAAAGACGAATTCCCAATGAGGTACACCCGTCACAACTGTCTGGAGAAGAAAAGGGTGGATGTAGGAGTGATGTCCTTGGCCTTAGCAAACGCCGATCCCTGCAGGACAACCTGGCACGGGATTAGCCTAGTCTGATCGATGGGTACGGTGTAGTGTACCTAACTTTCTCCGGGCGCTAACGGGCTATCCCGACCTTAAGCTGACCATTCTAATCGGCGATCGCATTCATTTGGCCGGATTTGACAAATGGTGTATAAAACAGTAAGTCCGGCATCACGCTTCACGTGCGAAAACACGTTGCAATAGCATGGTCCGCCAAATCCCCGGAAGGTGGCCTCGAGGCTGGGCCTGGGGCAGGGAAAACACGAAGGCATGAGACAGGGCGAGAATACTCGCCGATACGCGATTAACGCAGCATATTTGCTACTGTATTATACGAGATCTCGCCAGATCTAACCTTGAAGCAATGTCTGAATTCACGTAACGGAGAACTCAAAACCTGGTGTTTTCTGCCCCCGGAATCCACAACATTAATGAGAAGAATCCTTTTAGACAAGATATAATAGTAACGGAGCACGATACTTAACGGCAACGGCAGTAGGTTCCAGGTAAGTTCGGAATATGTCGGATACCCGTCACTACTGCTTCAAGCAATGCATGGTTGGTTTCACTCAATTGAGGAAACTTTCGGTAATTGGCCTTGGCCTTTCTGTCTCCTCGAGTCTAAATGCGATCTGCATGCGTAAAGACAGGGCGGTCGCAGAGCTTAAATATTACCCTCCATGACAACACGCTAAGAAGTCAGTACTAAAGTACCATATCGGGGTATCAGAGAGTTGTCAGACGATGCTTGGTTCGTGGGGAGCGATAAGGACTTGCCTGAACTGGCCTAGGAACGTGGAGACCGCTGCACAAAGCGGCGCGTGATCGAAATGGTCGTTCTCTGGGTTGCCGTTGACAAATGTCGCAGATCACACAACTACTTGAACCTTCGGACCTTCACCACTAGCTCAAGCTAGAATGTTCAGGTTTCGGGAGAGGGATATGGTAGGCCGTTCTCCTCGTACCTGGAATCCTTCATGATACTGGCAGCTCTGGTGGTATCGTACGGCACTCAGTCGTGACGCACCCTACAGAAAAAGGCGAGAACATAGGCATGTCGGTTAGTATTACGACTAACCTGCTGAAGTCAACAGGACGCTACTGACGTTAGGCCAATGAAGCGGGATGGTTAGCACCCCAAATCTGGGGCGGAATTCAAGCTGGTGGCGAGTTCCTAAAAACTTTGGTGGGCCTTGAAACGTACCATTCGAGGTCGAAGTCACCGTATCACAGTGAGGAGACGGATTTAACCCCCTTCACCGCCGAAAGTTTGAAATCACCAAGGAAACACCAGGCTTGGGATCACCAAGGCCAACCCCCACCGAAAGTATCCTTAAGCATGGCGAGGGCACCGCAGTCATTGTCACGCATATGCACAGGTTCCCCAGCTCTGTGGTTTAGATCAATATCTGGGACGAAACGAAATGGCAGCAATACTAAAATTTGATCATTTTGACGCAGAATCGAGTTGCAGTGAGGTTAACTTGGTCGTGAACTCGAACCAGCAACGTCAACGTCCGCAGAATACACCCCAAGCATGTGCAGTGCCTTGATATCGCATACATCCGAAAGGTTTCGGCGATGGGGAAGTGTGGAGTGGTGCACGGGCGAGATAATCCAATTGGCCGGTGATGAGCCTTTCCTAGGGACATCAACTTCATTCTTGCCCACGGGAGAGCCGCGAGGCTTGCATTTGTGACTTGAGAGCCAGCGGGTTTACCCAACCCCTGCGGTATTGAAAACTGGGGGTGTGAGTTCCATTGTTTCGGTGACTGCGTGAAGGATTCAATTGCTGACTGCTATTGCGGCAACCAGGGGTGTACCGCGCTCCATAAGTAGTACTCGTTGAAGGGATGAGTTGCGCGGGAGATGGGGTGTCTCATGTAGCGACGTAGTGCGGAGAAAGCGGTAGTCTGGCTAACAATCTGTTTCACCAGCCATAGACCTTCCACCTCCAATAGTCACTACGGGGTGAAGAAAGCTGTCATTATTCTCACATCCGTGCCCATCTCAGACCCGAACTAGCCTAAGCTCCCAGTGAAAGTGGTGGGCCAGTCCCCGGGTGCTTCGAGGACATAGTATGAGCGTGCAGTGTATTTCCGAACAACTCAGATCGTTGCTTGTGGATGATCCTGATCCTGGCGAGGGAATTAGATGGCAGGAACCACGATGAGCATGTGATGTCGGAGCCGCCAGCAAGGTTCTCTTCCGACAATTTGTTCCGTTACGAAAGCATCAGAGAACCCCCAATGATTCTTGTTGATTCGCATCCAGTCGTTCACCCCAGGATTGTTCGCCGTCGTGCTACTGACCCTTCATAAGGGACCTGCCACCGCTGGGATCACTCTATGGTGTATCAGAGTCTATATACGGCTGTTAAGGATGGTAGCACCTCATTACCAATATAAAGTAATGATCAGCCCATTGTCTTGTTGGATCCTCTACCAGCGATATTCAAACAAGGGTTGTGGACGTCAGTTGGACGGCGCGGCACACCCCTACGAGCCTGCAAAGTCATGCTTTCAAATATCTTTGGCAGCCATGTGATGAGTTATGACATGCATCCGGGCACAAGCATGACCCTAAGAAAACTTCTAGAAATATTAGATCTGTGCTCGATCTATCTGGGAGGTCGACTGATGGTGGTGTTGACAGTTCAGGGCCCCAAATACGTGCATATCGGGGGATATATACGTTCTCGATCAGTTTCAATCTGGTATAGGCGAGCCGCGGAAGCCCCAGCCCAGCATCAGCCTGCGAGAGCTATAGCATGGGAAGCATTACATCCATAGGGATGGATGATCCCTCGGTACGGCCCGGCCAGTCTCACGCAGGTCGCCGCCCACAGGGCAACATCAATCAAGCAGCTTCGTACGTGCATCGATATAATCGGCGGAAGTCGACCTTTTCGCCAGCGAGGGGTTATCACAAAAGTACATATTGTTCGTATCCGGACATTGGACAACTGGTTTGGTTGCCAGAATGAATAACCCAGTCGCGACTGACTTCGTTCGAGTGGAGAACGAGAGTCCAAGTAACATAGGTGCAACCACGGATATGGAAGATCGCACCGCGCTTTTGCGGAGTGATTAGTGTCACGCGCCTGGCTCAAAGGACCTGAAAGATTTTCAATCCATAGGAGAGGATTAGAGATAAGAAAGGTATAGGTACTCAGCGAATGAGGGAGTAGCATGAACCTAATAGTCCTTGCTGTTACCGCCGAGGTCCGTCAAAATGGGGACTCTCGAGGTTCAAAGAGTCCGGAGGCTGCCGTCGCCACGCCTTTCGTGGAGAATTACGGAATTCAGCTGCGCCGCCGATACACGAAAATTATGATCGGCACGCGATCCCGAGACACGCGAGATATGTAGGCAGGCGGTGGTCAGCACCCTAACGGAGATCCTTAGAGTGTATCGAGAAAGACCGCACTCGGTTCGACGATTGCTGTTCTTAGAAGTTTTTGCGCGCCAGGGTAGGAAAGCGAGTTGCGGTGATAAATTCCAAAGGAGGCTTGTGGGACCTGGCGAGGAGGTAGAGAAACAGCCGGGCACCGAGGAATTCGGCTAACTTGACGGAACGATGGGGCCTAATGTGGCTTTCGATTATAGATATGAGTTGGAAAAGAGACTCAGTAGGCTGAATGACACTCTGGGTCAACGTGTACGGCTTTCATTTGCCGCATACCAGGTGGAAAGAGCGCTTTGGTTTTGTACCCACATGTAGAGCTAGGGGACAGCTTGTCGAACCCGGGTGGACCCAACTGCGTGGAGATGTAGGTTGTTATAAAGCACCCACACTCAGGGTAGTTTATCTTGACCGAAATCTTCCGTAGGGGTTTGGTGTCAACTCCTGAGTTCCACCCAGCATGTAGGTTAGTGTTCCGGCGGGAGTGATTTACACTTTGCAGGCAGCCCTGAGATAAGTCTTGGCCAAGGTGGATCTGTCGTCTCCGTCGGTGGAAACATTATTATCTGTTTGCGATCTCCAAAAATGAAATAGTACCAACCAGGTTGTCCAGTCTTATTATGGGAGGAGGAATACCTTTGGATCCTGGGTACCTGGAGACGAGGTGGTCCGCGTGTTTGAGGTGAGGTAGTAGAAAATTCTGGTGTTGGTCCGGACAGAACTCGGATGGTACTTCGGACGAAGTTCGAGACCCTTCGGCTGCAGTCCTATTTGGAGAGGACTATATAAATAGGTCTAAGTAATACGGGATGCTATTTTTAGCCGTGTTGGAGCTTCGTTCGCTGTGCCGTCGTATTATGACATTTCGCTTCAAGTCTGGCAGACTCTCGGCTCGATTCATTTACAGGTCCATGATTGCATTTTGACTATGGTAGACCCGATGTACTCAGTCCTCGGGCGCATTTGTGCACGCCGACACTGACGTGTACCCTTGAATAACGTCGAAGAGAGCGGAAAGTATAGCCGGTTTCCCGAAAGCGCTCGTAAGACGCTTCGTATGCCTACTGAATGTGATACCTTTCGGTTCTTCAAATTGGAGCACTACAACGGCCGGTGGTGCTCAACGCGAATTTAGCGAAAGACAAACGGTGATGTACCGGCAATAAACGGTTCGGCATGATAACCGCAAATACTTCTACGCCTCCGCAGCTTCCCTTTCCTCTTTGGACTGAGATTTTGGAGGCGTAGCCAGGGAAGCACCAGGTGTGTGGGTTGATGGTATTTGAGGTGGAGGCGCAGCTTGCTTCTGAATGCTCCGACATATGCGATGCAAGCTCCCAAGGGCTTCCGATACCGTTTCGGCTGGAGAGGTTCACATGTTGAATTCTTCCCAGACAATTTCCCGTGTATCGCTTCGTGAGGACACCGAGAACATCCCTTGAGGTCTTCAAGGTTCGTAGTTCTCCAAGCTGTTCATAGCTTTACTCTCCTATTATAGCTGCTTGTATCGGCCAAGAATTTCAAGAGACCCTGCGTGTCCGGATTTCGACATCTTCTTTTCGCGCAAAGGTCTCAACTAGTCGCCCTGCAGTTGATGCGTGTTGACAGGATTATCCGAAACGTCATTTCAACACCAGGGATATTCTCGCCAGGTGCCAAATTAACGGATCGTCGTCGGTCTACGGTCTCTGCGTTTGACAGATGCCGCACATCGTCTTGGCCGCGTAAAGGAGACTGCGGCTCATGATGAGACGCCCCAAATGATCGCTATTTTTGGATCCTCTACCCGGAATTTCTCCCAGGTCGAGCTATAAATGCAGGGCCTTCAAAGGCTTTCAGACCCCATCGGTCAACAACAGTCATCCACCTGTCCAACAATCGTCTCAACATGATTAAATCTGCTGCTTTACTCTCAGCTTCACTCTTCGCTGTTGCTAGCGCTCAGCAAATCGGCACTAGCACTGCAGAAGTCCACCCTGCTCTTACTTGGTACAAATGTACTACGGCTGGTGGCTGCGTCAGCCAAGCCGGTAAGGTCGTCCTTGACGCCAACTGGCGATGGGTTCATAACGTCGGAGGGTACAGTAAGTCCTTCACTTCTGTGTGTAACCAACGCTCGACTCACCGGCTCGTTATATCAGCTAATTGTTATACCGGAAACACATGGGATGCGACCCTTTGTCCCGACCCGACTACGTGCGCCGCCAACTGTGCTCTTGATGGTGCCGCCTACGCGAGCACCTATGGCGTCACCACCAGTGGCGATGCTCTTACGCTCGATTTCGTCACTGGATCTAACGTCGGTTCCCGCTTGTACCTCATGAATACCGACACCGCATACCAGATGTTCAACCCGCTCAATCAGGAGTTCACGTTCGATGTCGATCTCTCGACCCTCCCATGCGGTCTAAACGGCGCGCTCTACTTCTCCGAGATGGCGTCCGATGGCGGCATGGCGGCTCACCCAACCAACAAGGCTGGCGCTCAGTACGGCACCGGTTACTGTGATTCTCAGTGCCCTCATGACATCAAGTTCATCAATGGAGTGGTATGTACTCTCATCCCTATCTATGAAACTAAAGTTGAGTAGTTGTTCTCAGGCCAATCTCCTCAACTGGACCGCCACCTCGGCCAACTCTGGTACCGGCACCATTGGCGCCTGTTGCAGCGAGATGGACATCTGGGAAGCCAACTCGATCTCCGCGGCATACACCCCACATCCTTGCTCTAGCGATGGTATCTTGGCATGTACCGGCTCTACCTGCACGTCTACTTGTGACCAGGCTGGTTGTGACTTCAACTCGTACCGCTGGGGCAACACGTCGTTCTACGGCCCCGGAAAGATTGTCGACACTACCAAGGTCATCACCGTCGTCACGCAGTTCATCACCAGTACTGGTACCGCGAGTGGCACGTTGAGTGAGATCCGCCGTTTCTATGTCCAGGGAGGAAAGGTCATCCCGAACTCGTACACGAACCTTTCCGGATTGACGACCTATAACTCCATTACCGACGCATTCTGTGAGGCTCAAAAGACTGTCACCGGCGACACCGACACATTCGAGACCCTTGGTGGCTTGAAGACCATGGGACAGGCAATGGCCCGCGGAATGGTTTTGGTTCTCAGTATCTGGGACGATTATGCGGTGGGTAAAACAAGTATTCACGATGACGAGAATTATCTTTTTGACTCTCGTTGACTATATAGGTCGATATGCTGTGGCTCGACAGCGACTATCCGACTACTGCATCGGCCACTGCCCCCGGTGTCGCTCGTGGAACTTGCTCTACATCTTCCGGTGTCCCTGCGACTGTTGAGGCCGCTGGTGCCAACGTAAAGGTCATCTACTCCAACATCAGGTACGGTGACATTGGCTCGACTTATAGTGCCACTGGCACGACCACGACCACCGGCACAACCACCACTACGAGCACGAGCTCGGCGTCTGGCGCCACGCAGACCCTTTATGGACAGTGCGGCGGGACTGGCTATACGTAAGTTCTCTTGCATGCACACTATGGCGCTTAGCTGAACTAACTGGCAACACCGATCATAGTGGACCTACTGTCTGCGCGTCCGGCAGCACCTGCACCTATAACAATGGTGAGTAATATCACCTTTCTCCGTCTTGACTTACAGAACTCATTCTGAAAACACGGCTTTCGTTTTATTTAGCATACTACTCTCAATGCCTCTAAAGGGAGTATGGGAAGCTACTGATCTTGTCCATGGTCTTTGGGGCAGGATGACTCGTTGTAAAACCACACTCGTTGATCGTTTTGGTGTAGATCATCCAAGAATGTATTGATTTTGTGTGCGATATTGCATCTTAGAAAGCGTGTGGATAGTGAGATTCATTATCTTATCGCCGCTTCGTATCCCCAGCTCCGTCAACCATGTAGCCAGAAATTGCGTAAGGAAAACGAAACCAGGGATTCGAAGTCATCAACTAGCGCTCCCAAACAGCATACTCACAGAGAATGCGGGGCCACAGGTAAAAGGATGATATCGAGGACGAGTACATGCAGCAGCTGCAGCACAATAACTTTTTGAGAGATGGTTAATACATGGCCACCGTGACCCAACATCAGCGCCGTAGGTTCAAGCATAATAGTATCTACACTGGAGCGCGCCTATGTTATACCTACACGGGCGAGTACGCCGATCGAGCTGCGACAGATGGGCCTGTCAACGCGATGTTGTTCCAGTGGTGAGGCGCAAGATAGCTATGCTAGGGAAAGATCTGGAATTTACTCGAAAAGCACTGTTGCTCCTTAGAAAGCACCTATTCTTTTCGTCGTTTTCATAATCTAATGGGAATGGGCAAACGCAATGCTCCGAATAGTGCCTGTTTGGGACCATAGCGTCCAAATGTTCAGCCTCCTCCCCCTGGATACGATATTGAACCAGCACTGTACAATACCTTCACGCGCCGCACTCGCCTTTCGCCACTCGGCCCACACTCATACCTTTCCATTCTCACCCACGTATCTTCTTCTCGCTCTCATCTGACATACGTGTCATCGAAGCCCATCCTCTCATAACTTCACTGCTGGTCAGCTAACCCCTGTGAATCACGCGAAAACGCGCGGCAACAACACCAAAAAGGCGTGTTAATAGTCAAGCATGTCATTCTTAGGCTCCTTAGGGTTAGTCAAGCCACCACTGTTGAAACTCTGGATCTGTGAGCGGCAATTGATTTCCGAAATGTTTTCGTGGTGTAGTCGGTCCATGACGCGTGGATCACGTCCCACCAAAACATCGCCGAGACCTCAGGATGCTCTCTCCCCCACCAGCGAAACCTCCTCGCAAGGCGGCGCACTCTCACCAATATCTCCGACATCCTCCTACAATGGAAACACACTCACCGGGAGAGCTGGCACGTCCCCCAGACGCAGTCCGTTGCCGTCGCCAGAGAATTCCTCGGATAATCAGCCACCACCGCTATACATGAGCCAACCCTTCGTCAAAGCCTCCCTGGTCAAAGGGAATTTCAAGTTGATTGTCATGCAGCCCAAGTGGGTTGATATCAATGAATGGGTCGCAATCAATAGTGCGTTTGAAATGAAATTCTTGTCCATTCATCCGTAGAAACTGATCTTTTATTTATTTTTATTATTTATTATTTTTGACAGTATATGAATTCTATAACAACCTGAACATGTTCTACGGCGTATTGTCTGAATTTTGCACCGCGGACTCATGTCCAACGATGGCCGCTGGAAAGACGTCAGTGGGAGGTTGGTCCTCTATGGGTTTATAGAAAGCGATGCTGACAAGATCTTTTCTCCATTCTTTACCCAAAAAAAAAAAGCCTCGATTACACATGGATAGACTCGAACCGCAAACAGATCAAACTCGCTGCACCCATCTACGTCGACTACGTCTTCACTTGGGTACAAAACCTTCTCGAAGACAAAAACGTCTTCCCAACAGATAGCGGTCGGCCATTCCCATCCAATTTCGCGTCCACAGCTAAACACATCTACCGCCAACTCTTACGTGTCTTCGCTCACATCTTCCACTCGCACTTCACGCATATGCTCCACCTTCATAGCGAAGCGCACTTGAACTCGCTCTTTGCGCATTTCTTAGCGTTCGGCACAGAGTATGAATTGTTGGACGCCAAGGATATCAGGGGTCAGCCGGGTCATACCGTTGGGGTTGGCGAGCTTTGGGATAAGTGGAAGGAGAATGGCGTGATTACTGAACGCCAACAACCTCAATGAGAGACTGGTACTCTTCATTGTGAGTATGGGCTTATCCGTGTATTGATCGGTCGGAGCTGGAGCTGACCGCACTTTCCCATTAGCATGGTTCTGTGCGTCTGAGCCTCTTGGACGGTTTAAGCATTGATCAATATATATCTATATATTCGACGAAACGTGGGGGACCCGGCATCTCAAGAGCCAAGAAGCTAATGAGTGACATACCTGTGACAACTCGGACCACGATTGTGGGTTATTTTAACTAGATTCGTTGAGTTAGCCAAGCTCAAGAGTCCAAGTGGAAGTCCTGCCTGCATGCTGGAACACGCCACAACACCGCGCCGTCGTGGGTGTACACACATGCCTTCGCGCCTCCTAATCCCCCTGTCGGCCACGCCTTGGCCTGGTTGTCAAGCTTCCAAGCTCTTGAGAATTTTGGCTTCTCTTCTGTGTTGCTTATTGTATTCAATTTGCACGAGGTGTTCAGAAAAGAGAAGGGTGAAATGAGAACGGTATCTATGCGCCAGTGAGCTATGAACACCTCGTCGAGAAGTTACTTTGAGGTGGTCCTCTCCATTCTCAATCGATACCCTATCCATGTAATAGAACAAAGTTTCCATGGCATCCCCTTCTGGAGAATGTAGAGGACAGAGGTCGCCCCGTGATCGGAGTAAACCCTCCCGAAAGACCTTAACAGAAACGGATCAGTCTTGGACGTCGACGACCTATCACGCATTTTCTCGCAAACCGTGGTTCGTCAACAGAACGCTCAAAACGATTGATATCCACTGTCAAGGGTCAGCCCTTGGTGATGATACGGGGATCTGCGTCTCCGCTGCCTCTACCTGGTCACACTACTGAGATCTACTCAACTTCAGCTCCTTCCCTTTCTCCCATTCCGACCGCTTCCAACACCCTCTATACCGCCTCTCCCCGCTCCCAGTCTCCGATGGCTACTAATGGAAGCGCAGGGGTACCACAGGGCGGCAATGCCGCGCCAAGTGGTCCAGACGGGAAGCCGCTCTATCTATGCCAGCCCTTTATCCGTGCAGCTCTCGTGACCGGCAAATTCAAGAGCATTGTCGTCCTACCAAAGTATGTGGATGTGAATGAATGGGTCGCGATCAATAGTCAGTATCGTCTCCTCTCATCTGGGGCTTTGGGTTGTGATCTGGACTGACCAACCGATCGTTTTTGCGTCCCAATATTCAGTCTTTGACTTTTACACGAACTTGAATTTGTTTCTCGCCGCGTTATCCGAGTGTTGTACGCAGGCGTCGTGTCCTACCATGTCAGCGGGACCTGGGTGAGTTTCTGCCTCTTTAGCCCGTCCTTGGACTGGCCCTGACGACCTGTTGAACTTTTATCCTTTGAATCCACCTCGCTACCATGTTCGACCGCCTTTCTTTCCTGGACAACAATCAAGGCTGGATTACACATGGACGGATACCAACAATCGACGTCAATTACGACTCGCAGCTCCTACGTACATCGACTTCGTAACGACCTGGATGCAGAACGCTCTTAACGATCAAAACATGTTTCCGACCAAAGTCGGTGAGTATTCGAACCCAGACAGAAAGCGTACCTTCCCTACATTTGGATGTTTCATGCTAATTTTGCTTTTGCATTGATCTCAATCCCTCAATTCAGCCCAAGAATTCTCCCCTCATTTCCCAACCATGATCAAACAAATGTATCGTCAACTCCTCCGCATCTTTGCACACATCTTCTATGCGCATTATCCTGTATTATTGCATCTACATTCCGAAGGTATGCGCGCTTGCCAGCCCCTTGTTTGTGCCTCGATCTGATTATGAACTGCTCATTTAGGTCATTTCAATTCTCTGTTTGCGCACTTCCTCGCATTCGGCAAAGAGCATCAAATCCTGGACGTTCGGGACATCAGAGGGCTTGGGATCGGGGAACTCGCAGACCGGTGGTTGGAGATGAAGATTTTAGATTAACACACTCCCCCGATTTCTTTTCTGTGTTTCGTTCCCATCGGATTCTCTGTTTGTTAATTTGCTACGACTTCTCCCAGGACGGTCGTGTTGCATCACAATGTAATTGTATGCTGCTCTCGCTATACGCAATTCATGACACCACTCGGACCGCCAACAGCACTTCCACCAACACTACGGACTGTTGATCTCGAGGCAAGCTGCTCGGCAAGAAACACTCTCCCTTCCCCGCACTTTTACTAGCTTGAAAAGATGTTTTGTGTCCTTTCTGTGGTACAGCAAGAGTCAGGAAAGTTTCAAATCAAGTAGGATGACATCATCAACATACTTGACGTCTTCACGCATGATCCCCACAAGCTGAGACAACGCCACGGCTCCGAGGCCGTATCCTTTGCCTAACTGCAACGAAAAATGGCCTGACGTGATGTACCCAATGATTGACGACGCGTCAGGAGTCGCCTGGCCAGACGAAAACCAGCAGCCTCCAGTCAGTCGGAACTCGGTCAGGAATTGCGATATGGCACCCTGACACACTCACGTTCATAAGGTTCTCATCTTCCCCATCCCCCGTTCCCGAATCGGCCCGCACTTCCTTGCCTTTGCCCTTTAAACTTCGAGCGGCCTCCTCTCGCCGCTTCCTTTCATCATCACCCTTTAAGTCATTGCGATAGATGATACTGAGATCCCCGGGAGTACCCCGACCGCATACTCTAACTCTGACAGGAACCAAACACCCCTTCATCAACGCTTCGGCGGACGTCGGTGTCTTACCGAGGCCCTTTTTGTCTCGTAGTGCGTTGACGCGGTTGATAAGAATCGCCGCAGCTTCTTCCGTAGTGCCCGTGTATGTCATTTCGTCGAGGAGAGTTTGTACGTCGTGTCCATGAAGAAGCCATGGTTGGACTGGCATCGCTTGCTCCTGTTGCTGTTGCTGGTCGTTGGATGATGTGACCATGTCGTGTAGGATGTCCTCCATTGCCTCATGCGGCTGAGTAGGAATCAGATCTTCCTCCATACCATCCACATCATCGGAACCTCCGCCGCCGCTTTGTCCCGCACTAGTATCATGTCCAGTTTCGATGCCTAGCACGACCTCCCAGTCCGCTCGCCACGGACTCCGGACCCCATTGATGTCGTACGGGACCCGCTTCGCTTTTGGAGTCCTCTCCCACTTTGCTTTCTCCCCTTCGCCACGCTTGTGCCAAAAGGCTTCAAATGCAAGCGTAGTCATGAAATCTCTCGGAAAATGATGGACGGATGCTTCAAAGTGTTGCGTCTGGTGTTCGCGGATTCCTCCGACGCGTGTACCAGTATGCGTGAGGGTGCTGAAGAATGGCATGGACCAACCTGCTGGGAGGAGGACGGTCCATCCGTGTAGCGGTGGTAGAGCGGTGCTTGACTGGCTTCTGCCCGAGTTGGAAACGGTACTACTCATAGCCAATGGGGCGATGGTACGTTGGATGATGATGATATCGACACGGTTGTCATCTTGAATGGGGCGAAGCCGGGTTCCTGGGACGAGATTCTAGGTAGTAGAGCAAATAGGTTAATGTATCGAATATCGCGACCAGATACCTTGATAGCCATTACCTTACTCCTTCGATGATCCAGATCCTTCTTCTTGTATTTTGGCTGTCTCAAAGTATCTCGAACCTTCTCATCCCATAATCCGCTCCTGGCGATTTCCGGTGCAGGCGAGATCGTAAAGGTGGCAGCTGAAGATGGTTGATTGGCTTCCTCGGTTGGTTTCTCGTTCACCGGAGGGAAGCTGTAGTACGAGAGATCATAATACAAATCGTTAGGCCAAAACCTAAATATATTTCCTGAAGGTGGAGACGAACGGGGAAACATACCTCAACCTCGGATCATGCACTTTCAGCCCCAATATCATCCCTCTCGGAACCGATGCCGTCGACCGTAGATCCTTCAGCGCCCGCCACACTTTCTTCGCCCCAGGCCCTACCTCTTTCGTCAACTTGAGCGCTCCAGCCAAGACTTGATTTGCCTTGGGACCTATAATATCGAACGCGTTGATCTCCTTCCTCAGATCCGCGATCTCAATCTCATTCCCTTGGTCGGTTTGCGGTGTCGCTGTTTCCGTTTCCCTCGCCTCCGATTGGGTATTTTGCAAGACAATGTTTGCAGACTCTACGATAGCGCGATGCATAAAGTCGAAAATAGCTGGGTGACACCTGAGCCAGAGGACGCGATTAGAGCTTGAGCTTGATGATGTTGCAGTCGCCTCAGTTAATCCAGTGGAAGTAGGAATGTCTTCGGGCTTCCAGATGATGCTGCATGGTCCAATCATTTCAAATGGGTAAGCGCCGACATTGTATATATGAGTGTCGCAAAGTCGAGCTCCTGATGTGTATCTGCGGAAAGCGAAAATGACCTCCGTGTCCCATGGTACCTGAAGTAAAAGGTATCTCAAACGTACCTAGAGGATCCGACAGGGATCTGGGGGTCACAACACAGTGAGAGGATTTTCTTCAGAAGTTTGGCTGGCCCTTTCATCTCGAGAGTACCAAAGTACGAGACATCCTGCAGGATTGAGCCATGCACAGCAGCACGGTGGGATGGGCGGAACGATTTCTCTGTCGGGTGCAGTGCCTGTTCGGGACAGTCAAACAACCGTCAAAAATAGATGGAAGACAGTGCTTCGTACAAGACGATATCCCCACAAGTTCTCCATCTTCATCCTTTTCGCATGCCAGATATGGGTTTCGAGCCATGTCTTGTCGCCTGGATATCAATAATGTGCAGCCAGTTGTCGTCAGTTTTGCGATTTTCAACAGCCTTTTTCTCCCTGCTCACGTTGCCGCTTGAGAAGTTTGGCGGTGCGACCAATCTCCGTTCCTTTTCCACGTTTAGATAGTGCTTTGAGTTTCTTCTTTTTCTTGACAGGATCCATCTGGGACAAAAGGTCCCTTCATCAAACCAATACCTCCAGCCGCAAACTGTTTGAACAACGGTCGTTGGCATACCTCGGCCCGAGCTTTTACTCTTAGCCTTAGAGGCACTCTTCTAACGTCATGACTGGCCGTCCTTCGCCGAAGATGACGAGGGAGCGTCTGAAAGACACGCTTCGAAGATTGGTCCCTACACCACTTCAAAAACTCAGCTCTTTGAATGAGTCAGATGCAATAAGGAGATTCTGACCTAGCATTTTGCATGGAAGTCTGCATAGCCCCGATTTCAAAACTCCGCGCCTATTAAGAAGTCATCATGAGGTTTTCCGGCCTAAATGCATTCCCATAAAATTAGCTAGATGGGCTCACTTCTGCAAATTTTTCGACGTTGATACTTCCGGGGAGCCCAGTCAAGCCTAGATAGCACATGTTGTAAGAAGGCCCTTTAGTAACGTTATGTCGACGTGAATTCCTTTGAGCCTCTCACTGTCAGCGGTGAACTTGACAGCATGTGGGTGAGGATCTTGAACCGGTATCGTACGCGCATCCTTGGTCTTTTGACGTTTTTGGGACTTTCCATCCCGTGTCCCGTCAGAAGGCGCTGTTCGCTTGCCAGTCATTGGCAAAAGTAGAGGGTGAGTAACATTAACCTGCTTTCACCCGATAGGAGCGAGTTAGACCCTGTAGATGTTTTGTTGGCACCTTATACCTCGGGACCACCCCGAATTAGAACACCTTCGCCGCAGTGCCCGGGCTCGATTGCCGAACCAGAGATGTCCACTATAAAGTGCGCGATACGCACCAGCATCTTCACTCTTGGTACTCATGTCGACTATCACTTCACCCGCCACGTCCTCATTGCCGACGTACACGAACGATGACGCCCAAGCTCTCTTCGACGTTCATACCCCATCTCCTTATCAGCTATCTTCCCTCCGCCTTCCTCTCTGTATTCCCCAGCTCAGCATAGGCATTGAAGCACCTTTTGCAAGGGCTTACAGCTCCGAGCTTATTCAATCCGGGATCGAGCAAGAAGATTTGCTCAAGTTCATCGATGGTTTAGTTCGTCTCTCGATGGATTCGCTTCAGACACGATATTAACAATATCTTCGTCTAGAATACTGCTATGTTGGCCAGTCCACCACTCAGAGTGCTCGATACAGTCGGAAAGGTCATCGGTATGGTGTAAGCACTCGAGCATGCGCATTACGATGGTCGAAACCACGCTGAAATCTCCATCCCGTGTTTTCACAGCCCGTATCATTGGACAATCATCGCCTCCATCGCCATACAAACCGGTGCAAAGGCGGGTGCCAAAGCCCTCTCGAAAGGCCTAACCGATCGATACCTCCGGATCGCCAACGAGGCCTACTTTGCACCTCGGGGGCTTCGCGTCCGACTCTGCCGGACTCCTGCGGTTCGTCAACTCATCGGCCTCGATCCCACCAAAGATTCCAAATCATCGTCGTTCAGCGAGTCACTCAAGACCACGGGGATGATGGTCGAAAATGTCGGTTTGTCCGTTCCGATCGTGCGCAATGCCATCGTGCGATTGCACCCCGCACCGAGCGTGGACACCCGAATCGTTCCCGACGCGACTCGTCGAAGGGTCGCTTCCCTGGAGGGACGTTGTTTACCGTTGGAGTACGATATGCCTCTCCCTACGAAACCGAATGGGAAAATCGAGCAGATGAATGCTTTGGGCGTGAAGATGAACGTATGGCAGGATGAAAGGTCAAAGGCGAAAGCGAATCGGGCGAGGGATATGTTGGCGAGCCATCAAACTGGGGCGCCGTTGCCGCCATCCGGGCCGTCGAATATGCTCGGCGGCTTCCTTAGTGGGACTCGTATCGGATCTCGTTTGAACCAGCTATCTCAGCGAAGAGAGGCGAGGATTGCAGGATCTCAAATTGGGGCGAGGCGCTTGAAAAGTAAGGTGGCAGTGGCGGATAGGAAGGAGCTGTCAGCGACGATGGGTATGCTTTGGATCGTGGTGATCAACGCTGAGCAAGGTCCGTCTATTCTGAAGTCTCCCATTGATTAATCTCACTTAAATCCTGTTTTCCAGACAAAGCGCTCCAAGGAACGGAGCTAGCAGATAATGACGATGACGTTGATGTGATTGGTACAGAGGAATGGCAGAATGAACTTGATATGGAAGATGAGGAAGATGATGAGGCATTAGAGCTTACGGAGGAAAAGGCCAGTTGATTCGATACATGCCTTTGAACTGTGATCCTAGCGGGTCGGCGTCGAACTCAGTGTTTGTACTGTCATTCGCTGGTCATAGTAGGTTACGCCCTCGCATGTCTGCAACGCAAGGACCGGGAAACAGTACTAATTGGTGACATGCCCGTGGCAAGCCAAGCAAAAAGGGCTTGGCATTCTTGCGCTTATTTGTGCCTCAGAACTCGCGTCTTCTTTCTTCTCCACGACCCTTCCCTTCCCCTCCCTTCCCTCTCTCCTCCCCTTCCTTATCACCCAAACAATAAGAAAAACAAAAATCATACATACGTCTGCGCCTACCCCACCGCACTCATTAAACACTGATTACACTCTCGACCAAGATCTCCGTCGGCGGTACGTGAGTCCCTTCTGTCCATTTCTTGCTCGTCTTTTACTGAAAACTCGGTAAGTTAGAGTGTCGTTGGCGTCGTCAAGGCACCACAAGTAAAGACCAAACACAACGAGCCCTTGGCAAGCGTCGTCGGATGAGCGAGCCCGTACGCGTGTGCCTAGGGGTGTGGCAACGTAGGCGGGCGTGTCCTTTCCTAGCTATCACCCATACCAATATTGGCACGCACAGGAGTCGCTAAGTATCCATTGGTGTGGGTGGTGGCTCCCACGCTCTCTGTGCTATGCGGCGGCATAGGCAGGGAGGTCCGTGTGGACACGGGAAGATGCGTAAAGGCATCCTCCTCCGCCTCTCGGAGACAAACCTCGCTGTCAAGTGAATGCTCGATGCCTTACCAGCGCGGGCCCGTACATCATGCGTCAAGGGGAGTGACGACGTAGGCGGGTGTGTCCTAGCTTGGCTGCTCTTCCCCGAGGACGGTCGCTCCTGTCGGCCTCATCTTCCAGGAGTCAGCTTTCGCTCCTTCCGTGCTACGTGTCGGGCGTAGGCAGAGGGGTATGTGTGGGCACGGAGTGATATATTGGTATCACTTCTAGCGCCGCTGGGGGGTGACGTTCTTACTGACGGCAATCAGCTAAGTCCCATACTTTTGTCTTATTCCTTTCGTGATAATGACACTTGTGATTTGATCTTTCAGACAATACAAGAGCTCAATTGAAGGACCCTCGACGACGGAGACCATGGAAAACCACGAGCCCTTGGCAAGCGTCGTCCTCCTTGGATGAGCGAGCCCGTACGCGTGTGCCAAGTAGTGCGGCAACGCAAGCGGGTGTGTCATTTCCTGGCCACCACCTGCACCAATATTGGCAACGCACAGGAGTCGTTAATTATCCATTGGTGTCGGTGGTGGCCTCCGCGCTCTCTGTCCTATGCGTCGGCATAAGCCAGGGAGGTCCGTGTGGACACGGGGAGATGCGCAAAGGCATCCTCCTCCGCCTCTCGGAGACAAACTTCACTGCCTTGTGAATACTCGATCCCTTACCAGCATGGGCCCGTACAGCGTACGTCAAGGGGAGTGACGACGTAGGCGGGTGTGTCCTAGCTTGACTGCTCTTCCCCGAGGACGGTCGCTCCTGTCGGTCTCATCTTCCGGGAGTCAGCTTTCGCTCCTTCCGTGCTACGTATCGGGCGTAGGTGGAGGGGTATGTGTGGGCACGGAGTGATACATTAGTATCGCTTCTAGCGTCGCTGAGGGGCAACATTCTTACCGACATCAATCAGCTAAGTCACCATACTTTGCCTTCTGCCTTTCGTGATAATGACACTTGTGATATGATCTTTCAGCTAATACACGGGCTCGATTGAAGGATTCTCAACGATGAAGGCCATGGAAAACTATTGGTGACCACTCCACCGCGCTTTGGGACTGGACCCGGACGGCATTGCTGTGGGGAATTGGGCCGGAGGCAATCAATACAAGCTCCCACATCTCCATCGCTGCTCTAGTATATCAGTGTCATATCTAGTGTGCGCTTCCGTCTTCAATAAATATGTCTCTGCAGGACCTGTTATGTCAATGTCATTGCCATTATCCTTTTAAACTGCTCAATGTGTGGATTAGGAGGTTGATCCCATCCTACCCTCTCATATTACCTACCTATACCTGTTTATAACTGCAGCTTCCCGTGCGACGCTTAATATCAATGTGGAATGGTTTGAAAGAAGTGGAGAGTTGTGGATGGAGTACCAATGTTCGTTAAAAAGGCTTCCTATGTCACTGACATACACGATTGGCAGTCGCAAGAGTGTTCCAATCACGAGTTCTAGGAGGACATTTGTTCTGGGGCTAGTTCTTGATAGTATTACCATCAGTGGCTTCATAGGATTGAATTTCCAAACCTTAGAGGACATCCGATGCTCTGATCTACATGCTGCTTCCTTCTATTTGCCCTACAGGTATGGAGAACGTCATCACGTGCTGAGGCTTGGCGATAATTCCTCAAAGCGAGCCCTCGATCGCGATTTTTACTCCCTACATGACGATGCGATGCGATGCGATGAAGTGAACTCTAGAAGTCACAGTGGAAACTGCAAATTCCAGAGAGGAAAATGAAAGGTAGATAATGAGAAGCAAAACTACACGATCAGATGTCATTGTCACAACAGGTCCTACAGAAACACATGGATTTAGGATGTAGCTGCAGAACAGATATGGCATTGATATACAACAGCGGCGGTGAAGATGTAGGATTCCATATTGATTGCCTGGCACCAATCCAAATTCCCATACCAATGCCATCCAGGTCCAGTCCTGAAGCGCGGTGGAGTAGTCACTGATGATCTTCCATGGTCTTCGTGTCGAGGACCCAATTGAGCCCGCGTATTGTCTGAAAGATCAAATCACAAGTGTCATTATCACGAAAGGCAGAAGACAAAGTATGGTAACTTAGCTGATTGATGTCAGTAAGAATGTCACCCCCCCCCCCAGCGACGCTAGAAGCGATACTAATGTATCACCCCGTGTCCACACATACGCCTCCACCTACGCTCGATACGTAGCACGGAAGGAGCGAAAGCTGACTCCCGGAAGACGAGACCGACAGGAACGGCCGTCCTCGGGGAGAAGCAGCTAGGCTAGGACACACCCGCCTACGTCGTCACTCCCCTTGACATACGCTGTACGGGCCCTGGCTGGTAAGGCGTCGAGCATCTACGAGGCAGCGAAGTTTGTCTCCGAGAGGCGGAGGGGGTGCCTTTGCGCATCTCCCCGTGTCCACACGGACCCCCCTGCCTATGCCGCCGCATAGCACAGAGAGCGTGGGAGCCACCACCCACATCAATGGATAGTAACGACTCCTGTGCGTCGCCAACATTGGTGCGGGTGATAGCTAGGAAAGGACACACCCGCTTACGTTGCCACACCGCTTGGCACACGCGTACGGGCTCGCTCATCCGAGAACGACGCTTGCCAAGGGCTCGTTGTATCCAGTTTCTGTCCTTGGAGTGCCTTGACGCTGACAGTTCTCTGGGTACAGAGCTTTAGTTATCGAATTGGAAAACCGAGCAAGGACGATGGAGGGAACTCACCAACCGTCGTCAGGAAACTCAGCCCGGAGTGTAATCAGTGTTCAACAAGTGTACTAGCGCAGGTGAAGAAATGTGGATGTTGTTTTTGTTTAATATGATAATGATTGCGGAGAGGTAGGGACGCACAGCGGCGAGAGGGAGGTGGAAGGGTGGTGGTGGAGAGGACGTGTCTGGACGGCCCAAGAACACAATAAGGCATTATGAACCAGGCTAACGGATGTTGGAAGAAAGGTCTTATCCTCTCTGCCACAGAAGCTTACAAATGCCCATAATTCAGTTGCTGGATTGCTTGTCGTTTATGAGTTGACTTATAATCCGATCAATCCCTTGAGACGCAATCCACACCTGAATTAACGAGAAGGTTTCGTTAACCAAGATAATGCAAGCTGCCCCGTCCTCGTTCGACAGCTTAGATCTCCTTCCAGTATCGCATACCTAAAACAGGGGCTACTTCACCCTCTGAGACTATCCTCGTGCTTTGATCTTAGGACAGATTGAGGGGCTTACATTGAAAAAGGCGGGCATTATCTCGCCTATGGCGTATGACGATCTTATCCTGATCGTGCCAGCACGCGGCCAAGTAAACGACGACGATGGCGAAAACTAATACACAATGAATGTATGGGTTCTGGGTCAGACGATCTTAGGGAAGCGCTTGAAACGACTGCGACGGCTCTCGTACCGCCTATCTACGCGACGGCTCTCGCCTCTGAGTTTCATTATGGTCTCCTTGATTTGCGTTGACTGGACCTCGTAAGCGGCCTCGGTATTGGTTCTTCGATGCCGACCAGGCGGCCGGTTGCAGCATCTTATCGGTAATATAAACGAGGTCACCCACCCATCGACTATTTCCTCGGCCTTTTTATTATTTCACTTCATTGCTCCCCTCCTACCTTCCTTAGGCTTTGCCCTTTACCTTCCTGGATCTTCTCTCCTTCAAATGTACTCCTTTACAACCACCACCTCTCTGGCAGCGGCATTATCCCTTCTTTCTTCTGTCTCTGCGACCCACATTCACTCTAAACATGAGTCGATGCCATCTGGTGGTATCAACTTGATCTACCCTGCCGACGGCGTGGATAGCGGTATGTCCCTACCCCACCATACCCCGCTTGTCCCTCATTCTCTATCTTTCATATACCATCCTAGGGATCTCCTTCCCCGTCGGCATGAAGTTCGACTACGCGGATCATGTCATGGGCGTCCTCTTCTTCGCACAATACGAGATCATCAGACCCGACGGTTCCGTCGAAGTCCTTACCTCTTATAACAACGTCACCGTGAACGCGAGCGTCCCCGACTCCTCCATCACCGGGCCCTTCACCAGGGACTATCCCTTCTGGAATGGCACTCGCAGTGAACTCACCGAGTCGTGCCACATGTTCAACAACTACGAGGTTTCCACCATGGTACGCCCTACGAATATGACGGGTATATACAAGGTCAAGTGGGAGATGGCTATCGGGACGCCGAGCTATATCGACCGCGTCAATCCGATGCTGTGCAATGGCACGTACGAGTTGCAGAGGATGATGGATGAGAGGAGCTTCAACGTCACTGAGGCTAAGACTGAGCGATTGAACCAGATGGCGGCTAAGACTATTGTGGCGGTGTCGGTGCAGCCTACGAGTTTCGTTTATACGGAACCTCCTCACGGCAGTGGAGCTTCTGTTGCGGGTGTGTCGGTGGGAATCTTGGGTGTCGGTGCTGGCATCGCGTTCGCTGCCGTTAGCATGCTTTTTGAACCCCTTTTTTCAATCTAATGTATTGCATTGTTTTTGTGAGTCGCTACATACCGGATTTAATATAATGACACAAATGAGATTCATGATCCCATATCCTGAAGAATTGCCTTGGGGCTAATCACGCTTGCTAAGCCGCAGAACTCCACACAATTTGTATCAATTCGAATACGAATATATATCAAAAAACTATCAGTGCGCTTCCCATTACTACCCCTCAGCAACAACAGCCTTCTTCCCGCCATGCTGCTGGCCCTTCCGATTCTGGTGTTGGTGTTGATGCTGGTGCTGATGTTGATCACCCTGCCCCTCTTCGCCGTTTTCCGGTTGGTCCGGCAGACCGCTCCCCCGCTTGGCCATCGCCGCTCCGAGAACTTGGGTCCTGAACGCCAACCCGCGCGTCTTTTCGATCACACTCTGATACACCGGCAGCGAACCCTTATTGGTGGAGATGACGTTCTGTTCGAGGTCGATCTTGGCGTCAGACGAGAGGGAGAAGAGGGCGGACGAAGGGTCGCGGATCAGGTTGACGATCCACTTCTCCCCCTCTTGATGCGACAAGTTCAACCGCGAAGACAAATCACTTTTTTCAAAGGACACCCCAAATGTGAGCGTCCAGCTGTTGAAAACTTTTGAGGAGTCAAGCAACTCACGCGATGTCTATCCGTTGATGGATTCTGCAATACGCCTCGCTCACGACGAATCGGGCGTTTTCTAAGAACTCATCTTTGAAACCTTCCAAAAAGAAGTCGTTCTGGATCAACTTCTCTGCCTCCTTCAAGCTGACCTGCGCCTTATCGAAGTCAAACTCGACGTAGACGTCTGTGAGGAAGTCGGTGATGGGGTCCGAGTACTGGTACGCCTCGGTCTGGATGAGCTTGACGACCGTCGGAAGGGACGTCCGTACCGTCCGAGACGCACTACCCGTGTTCTTCCTCGAGATGACCGCTGCCGCCGCTAGGTATCTCAACAACCATGGGCATGATGTCTGTATCGTGTTGAGATACGTTGGAGCAAGGAACGTCTCTAGGAGCGCTGTTCGTCCGTCCTCGTGATTGAAGTAAACAAACAGCGACCAGTGCATGAACCAAGTCCGGGACTGAAGTTGGGTGAGGGCTGGCATGTTGACGCCAGGGGTTGTAGACGTGCTCGCGACGCCAGCGTCAATGATCTCCTTGAGCTTATTTAGCTCCTCGAGCGCGGTGTCCCATTTCCCAGATAGGATGTCAGACGCAGTCTTACCCCATTGAGCGGAGAGGAGGAGGGAATTAGACGTGGAGAGGATGCGGAAGTGGTAAAGGTAATCGGCGGCTCCGGTGTAGTTTCCGTAGGTGTATTGGAACTGGCCGAAGTTATAGAGGGCAGTAATTTGGTCGTTGGTGACCTAGAGAGCACAGCAGAGATGTTAGACATGTGCGTGTAGAGCATGCAGAAAGGGACGCACACCATAGTTGTCTTTTAAGTATGTCAAGTTCTGTAGCTTGTCCTGACGGAGCGCCTGCACGACATCTGGGTTTTCAATCACAACGAGCACTGCTTGCGCCTCCCCTTCGAGCCGTTCATTTGTCTCCATGGCCTGCTGCCGCTTCTGTGCAAACTCTAGAAGTAGGTGGGGGCCAGTGGTCAATGACTGGCCATTCAGGGCTTAATGCGCCCTACCACCATACTCCTAACTCACCAGCTGGAATTTCCTTCCCAGGGTATACCTGCTCATACAGTCCAGCATAATAGTCCACCATATTCGTCTCCTTGGCAAGTTCATACTGGGCACGTATTAACTCGTCTGCAGGAAAGATCTCGTTCTCGTGTAGGAAGGAGAGTAGAGGGAAAGCAAGATGGCGTTCAAGGTAGGGGATGAGCTTAGTCGTTAGATCGTATTCTGCCATTGCTCCTTCCGATTTAAATGGCAATAAGCGTCAATGTCGAGTCGGGCAACCTGGGCGATTGATTTTAGTCCTGATCGAAATCACTACATCTGGTGCAAATGTTTGGTTTTCCCTTCAGTCCAGAACGCCACCCTTTCGTCTTGCACTATATCCGTCAAAGTCGGCAAGCCAGCGTCCAATGAGCCGTGTACGTGATGTGTGGGCAACAAATCTGGAACAGGAAATGGCGACGCTGCGTGAGACGGTCGAACACTACCCATACATCGCTGTGGTACGTTGCCCAGGGTTGCTAGGAGCGGTGCCAGAGAAACGTGTGTATTGACATTCAATATATTCTGCAAGGAAAGGATACGGAGTTCCCTGGGATCGTCGCTCGTCCTATAGGCGCCTTCAAAAACCACAATGAGTTCCAATACCAGACCATGCGATGCAATGTCGAGCTCCTGCGGGTCATCCAGATCGGACTAACGCTCTGTGATGCTGATGGAAACTTCGCGCCAGAGCCGTGTACATGGCAGTTCAACTTTAAATTCGACTTGGAGTGAGTTTTCGCACTTTCGTATGAGCGGACGGTTTATCGTCTGATTGTTACACCGGCCATGTATCAGAGAGGACATGATTGCGCCCGAGTCGGTGGAACAACTACGCTTGGCCAACCTAGACTTTCAACGGCATCGAGAATTTGGTATCATTCCCGATCAATTCGCAGAGCTGCTCATTACTTCGGGCTTGGTCTTGAACGACGAGGTGACGTGGATATCGTATGCAAGGTCGGTTGAGTATTGCAATACAGTGCAGGGGATCATTCTAACTGTCAACATGCTAGTCAAAATGACTTGGGCTATCTCCTCAAGGTACTTACCGCTGCAGCACTCCCAACCGCGGAAGTAGACTTTCACGACCTTCTGGCGATCTGGCTTCCACGGCTGTATGACATTAAATACATAGTGCGCAGCATGCGACCCATCAAGGCTGGCCTACAAGAACTTGCTGAAGAGTTCGGTGTAAGTCCCTCCAATAAAACTTCGACGTTCTCACAATGACCTTGACCACTTACTTATTATTCTAGATTGCGAGGCAGGGGCAGGCGCCCCAAGCTGGTATCAACTCACACATGATAGCCGCTGTCTTCTTCAAGGTTCGGAACGCTTTCTTCGGAGGCGAAGATATCGACGAAGCCAAATTCAGGTACAGTCCTTCTGTACTTCCGTCCGGTGCCTGTCGGCACTAACCATAGTATCCTTTTGATCATCATCGATTTAGTGGTCATATCTATGGAATATCTGGAGACTCGAGCTTCATGCCGACCAATGCTCCCAATGTGTCCACCCCAGGCGGTTCGATTGGGCATCAACAACCAATACACTCGCAGTACGCTGCTCAAGCTATGACTTATGGGATGTATCGGTGATACTATTGTTTCAATGGTTACCTGTGGTGCGACGCCCTCCCTCAGCTTGAAGCATGATTGGCCAAGATAAGTTTACGTAAGGTGGGGCACGCCAAGATAAGCCCAACTACGTAGTCTGGTGTTCTGGGGTCGTGGTCAATATTAAGCACCTATACGTAAAAGGGCTCTCTTATTAACGTCAGGAACTGGGCTGACATTCGCCCCATTCTTTGTTCTCGATTCAACCATGTCCAACTCGTTACCCCTCCCTGCTGGTGCTGAAGCACTGAAGGCATCCGGAAATGTGGATCATGATGCTAGAGACTATAGACCTCCTTCTGAGCGGATTTTCCTTCATATATAGGATGCATTCAGACAGCAGAAGTACAAGTTGGCGACAGAGAAGTATCAAGCCGCAATAAATATTGCCCCAGATAACGCTGTTCTATACTCGAATCTTGCGGCCTCACTCTCTGCCGACGGGGCGCTAGAAGAAGCGATTAGCGCGAGTCAAAAAGCCATCCAGGTGCGTTCTACGCCAAGCGCTGTTTCCCGGTTATGTTCTGAATACACAAGACTTATAATAAATTCTCCTTTTGACTCCGTGCAGCTTGATCCAACGTGGTTCAAGCCACACGTTCGTCTCTGTCTCATATACGAGAAGCTTGGTAAGATCCAACGTGCTTTAGACGCAGGTATGTCTTGTATACGCTCAATGCTGGGTGCAACATTGAAATTCCGAAACACACCTTAGGTCAACGCGATTGATCTTGTATCGGATCCATCCATCAAGGCTAGCAATCGAAAGGCGCTTGATGGCTTGGGTCGACGCCATCTCACACTGTCTGAGCCCAACATCGCCAGCGCCAGCAGTGCTGTAGCAGATGCAGCTCAACTTTTACCTCATCCTGGTATTCGTGCACATCAGTTAGTCAAACAGGGAAAGGCCACATTCCATCCGTTCAGTGAGGGCGCGAGGGTGTAAGCAGCTTATGCGCGCATATCGGAGTTGAACAAAATGGGTCATTTCGTTCATACTGGCGCTCATGGCTCCCGCTACAAGAAACTCACGTGTTCTGTGAATGGCCAGATTATGGCCCTTCCGCCCTCTCAGACGGGTCTGATTACCGAGTTGGTGACCGCCACCATGATGTCACGTAATACGATCTCCCCTCATAGTACGAGACAGGCAATTCTAACCATGTGCCAAATACCCCAACCAGCTCGCGGATTTCATACTGTCGCGCGCCGTGTAACAAACCGGCCTCTCGAGGTCATAAAACAGCAGATCACACTCGAGCAACGCTTGACGAACGCGTATGGGCCCAAACTATCTCCGCAAGAGGTTATTTATGGCCACGACGAGTTAAGACGATCCGAGGGATGGACTTAGGATAGGTATGTGGCTCGATTCAGATTATATCATAAATCGTAACTCATCAGTGCGCTTGATCCTCGTAGGGTGAACGCTGCTCTTGACTTATCCATCGGATCGACCGTTTCAAACGCGCAAATGGCGATGTTTATGAGCGACAGTCCAGGTTAAGAGTTTTCTATGCTTGATTTTATCTGCGTTCGTCTAAGCTGGCTTACGGTGACATGATTATAGGTGACGCCGAGGACCATTGGCGACGCGCTCTTGGAATCGTTGAGGCAGGAAGGGACAAATGGCAAGAGGTTCCTGAATCCAGCCGCAGTCGATGGCTATCAGAACCGATGTTACGCTCAACCTACTGCGGGTAAGCTAGCAACAACTACGTCTGGTGCAAGGCTAACCAGAGACCTTTTAGACTTATCGACGCTCTATGTCGCTACTTTATCAGCTCTCAACGACTTGAACTCATGGAAGCATTCTCGGATGTCCTCATCATATCCTCAAAGATCATGAGTGTGAGTTTGGTGTTGAAAACATGCATATTCCCTTGATTCTTACTCGCCCCGATCAAATCTAGAGTGTCAAGGAAGAAACTACAATACCAACCTGTTACTCCTCGTTGACTGATTACGCCGCTCTTAAGATCCAGCATCTCGTCGTTGCATATCGTAACGGGGGCTTCGTACTTTCCAAGTTCGCGATCATGTGTCAGTCCTTCCTCCTTCACGAAACAGTGATTCAAAAGTGTCTTACCCTCTTCAATGCTTTCTCTGTAGTGATGTGTGGGGCCGCTACAACAGGAAACGACAGCCGATCCAAAGCATTGCTTTGGCGAAGCCCTGGATTCACCCGCGAAGTAGCGTGCAACTACCTTCAAGCGGCAGCATACTGCGCTGATGACGATCCAGAGCGCGCCAACTACTTATGCATCGCCCTACTTCACATGTGCATGTCGGGGCACGTTTCCATCGACGACATTCAGGCTGTCTACGCAATAGCCCAGGAGAACGTTGAAGCTGCTCGACTTCTCTTCGGAGATGATGTCGATGCAAATCATCACCGGACGATTGGGCGAGTTCAAAAGTTCATTGAGAAGCTCCATTCCTTAGTGGCCTCCGGTGAAGCTACCATACACAGCCGGCTGCATCCGTTCCCAGATGCCAACGTTCAGAGCGAAACTCAGATTGATCAGATCGAGCCAACAGTGTTCGGACCCGACGAGGACGAGTCTGGGTGGATAACGCCGGACGGGAGGTTCCGGGAAAGAAATCCGATTTTCAAGGATGACCGTGAGGGGGAGAAGGCGTGGTCGGGCGGATGGGACCCTGTAGACCTAGAATCACCAACTGCATCCCGCTTGTCGACGATGTCGCTCGATTCTACTGCCTCATCGGAACCTATCTTGTTGTCGAAGCTGGAGCGGAAGAATGGGAAAGATGATTGGTCAATGAGGTCTTACCTCAATGTCTACCAAGAGACTAGGGCCCTTTACATGGCGATGGAGAAGGAGGCTACCGAAGCGTTTGCGAAACTGGAAGCTGAAGGGTCTTATTCAAACTGATCATATGTACAATGATACACCGGGTGCAGCGCTTGAGAGCAACAAACAGTCTTCGACGTCCCCAACAAATACTGCACACCCGAGGTCAATGACACGTAGTGTCGTGCAGGCTCATTCCATTCACTAACTTTGCTCACCTCTTCCCAATACCTGGGGCGCTATATAATTCTGCCCCAAGCGCTTAAAGCATGACTATATGCTAGGTTCATAAATGTGACAGGGCATCAGAGGCCTCGTGTCTCAGGATAAAAGTTTTTTTAAACCTTCCTAGTTTGCGGTCTGCCGAGCTCGCGCTGCGAGTTATTGTGAGCCAGCGTCACGCTCTGTGTCGGGCTTGGTAGATACGTACTCATAACCGCCCCGTCACAATTGCCTGAATGAGCAAACATAAGTGTCTGACATTGATCAACATCAAGCGTACCACGAATGTACAGTGAAGGCTGCAACGCTTGGAAGTTGATTACAACCGTAACTATCGGGAGCGTATCAGTTTTGAGTTGTGTTCAGGACACCATCAAGCGACATCGTGTCTCGGAGCACGGGTTCCCGTACGCAGGGCGGAGCTTCATCAATTGGTTTCGGACTGCCACTCATTTGGTCGGTAGCTTACCGCCATTCCTATCCACTTGTTGGCATTGTATATAACTGAGCGGCCCGGTTTTGACACGAGCGGTCCAAGGCATAAACTCATCCTCGTGTTCTTCTGGCCAGTCGAGAAACTGTAACATTTAGCCAGGAATATGCCTAGGGTCAAAGAAGGGCGTGAAGGAAGATTGGATCTCGGCGACCGCGCACAAATTGGGTGTTATGGCCGCCTATACAATAACCACTGAAGACGGTAGGTTCCGATTGCGATCAGGGTCAGCGAACATGACCCCGATAATGCAATCGCTTTCATGTGAATTGAAAACCTTCGTTGTGATTTCGGTTCCAAAATGGTGTGTACCAGGCCGTCTATTGTCGGTCTTCCAGAGGGTTGCATATATTTCATGCCCGGCTAAAAACCGCTCGGAGTGATTTTTGTGGAATAGGGCATAGTATTGGCGGGAATCGTCCGGATGAATTGTCCATGTGACGTGTAATGGCCATGCTCGAATCGAATCAAGGAGGGGATCTCAGAGCTGATTTGCTTCAGTTCATGGTATGACATGTGCCAAATCCCAGTAGCATCCAGTGTGAGAGGAAAGGAAGAAAGGGGTGGTGTGAGATCTAAAATGGACGTAGCTCTTGCACAGCTCTCGGGCATGCCTACCGCGGGGGGAGAGGGCACCTACATGTCCTGGCAGGGACACTTGCGTCATGGCCGATTGCGAAAAGCACCGACGATGAGTCGGCCACAAGTCTTCTCTTCTCCTAAATTTGGGGTTCTGACCTGAAATCCAGCCAAGACTTCGGTATGTTCCTCTCCATGTATCCGGTCATCATGTCCGTCATGAGTTGGGCGTTTGGTCGAGAATTGATCAGAATACTATGTATCAACGTCACATGCCCTTCTTGGGCGACAGCGAGGGTCTTCGGAGCACTAGGATTCCCTTCTTCGCAAGGGTCGGGGGCGAGGATATCTGCCTATCGTATACGGAGTATCATTCGATGTCGCCTTGGTGAGCAAAGTGTGGCAATAGTTAGGATTCCAGGACTAATACGGGTAAATGTAATCAAAAAGTGGCGGCGATACGCAGGGGGAGGGGGAGAGGAGGGCGAAACTCACGTGAATCCAAATAGTCGAGCTCTTCATCTAAGTTTGGGTGGGGCTTCTAGCCCCATCAATCCCAGAGGTTGGAAGACCTTTGAGAGACCGGGAAATATGATTAGGTTGAACGACACAAAGAATATAGGCACGAATGAATTGAATGGAAAAGGCACGTTGATTTGGGGCCTTGAATCGTAATGGAGATCCCGTGGCTTGGTCATGGAAGCACAGTAAAGACCCCTGCTCTAAACCTCGCAATGAGGTATCATGTATTGCATTATCGTATTCCGGGTCACCGCAGGTTCTCTGTAGCGTTCCATAAAGTGTTCGACAAGATCGATCGTGCGGCACGTCCATCCCGTGTCAATTGTCCCACTGCTCTGGGGAAATTACCAATACGGACTCAAAATTATCGGCACGTACTGCCGCGTTCAATAGACCGGGGGCACTAAAGGAAGGAAAGTTCGAAAAAAAAGGACAGATGTCAGAATCTCTGATGCGCAGCGGACATGATGAGAGGCTGCTGTGCCCGAAGCTAGTACGCACCTTTCACCGCATATGATAGCAGTGCGAGAACCTTTCATTCTTCCTAAAGCAGTCGGAGTATTGAAGGTCGTGTAAGATGGCAAATTTTGGAACCAAGACTCGGATGCGTGTGCAAGCTTCCCGATGCCATACACGAGTGCACCTGACAATGACGCAGTAAGAACAACCTATCATGACGGTAGAGAGTCGGCCACGATCGGCCAATTCAACATTGGTGGATGGTAGAGGAGTAGCAATACGGAAGAACCGGAGTTGAGGCTGTGCCCTTGAACATTACATATGGCCGCCGGCACCAACATACCCGAACTGGCGCTTTCACAGCCCTCTCGGCCTGTTGATCGCTCCTACGGGGACCAGGTGGCACCTATGGTCAAATCTTGCATAACCCGAGAGTTGAAGGTCCGGAATGAAACGCTTCCGGATGTTTACGAAATTTCTTGACGTCGGCTTCTTGGCTTCACATCACTAAGCCTCCGGCAAGAACAACATCTAAAAAGATTTGAATGTCATGCGCACCATTGCAAGCCGCTAGGATCTAACCAAGTGAACTACCCATTCCGATAATGTAAGTCGGTTCCGAAGTCTTTCTGCAACTGACTACAGGCAAACATCATCCTGCCAATGTCATCTGACGTCGCTCCGTTCTCCAAAGATGATTAATTTGGACACACAAGCACTACACGGCTATACCTGTACCGGGGTATGTTTACCTTCTTGATTAACCTGGAACCACGATGCTCAATGCTCAATGCCCGATTGTCCAACTCGAGTAGCAAACACGTGGAACGTGTGCTAGAGGCTTGGGTATGACCGAATCTTTAGCTGACGCCCTACTAGTAATGGACTCTCGTAGGTGGCGGCTCGTCAGATGAGACGAATGACACACTAAGTTCCGGATTTCGGATGCCCTATACCGGTAGTATCGATGGATACGGCCATCTTATCTGCAATAAATCGTATACGACTTCGCCAAGTCCCCGTTATTCACGCGCCCTCCCTGTAGATTCCCGGCTTTCAAGAAGAAAGGAATGATTTTTGTGTTTTTTTTTTGGAACGAGGTGTGTGATGCCATGCTGCGCGATCACTCCACTCCTCTCTGCAACCTTTTCTTTGGCACGACATTTGAATGGTCCCTGATCGGACATGCCTCGTTGCCGGTCCCTCGGGTCGAACACAGGGTTGAATAGAAAAAAGCATGTCTTGTTGTCATTAATGTGATCACGGAAACGTACGACCAAGTTTCTCCTGCTTAACTTTCCCCCCCGCCCGTCGGACTCGGACAACCAGGTGAGATTCACTGTACTTGCATCTTGCTCTCGACCTTCGTGGCAGTTCCTGTCTTCTCATCATTTATCCTTCCTCGTCCAGGCATCGAGAAACGTCCACGCCTCTTACCTACAACTGGGGTGATTATCGATATATTATAAAAGGCACCACTGAGTGGAGATGTCGTCGTCAAACATGGCATCAAGTCAATCAAGCAGCCCGGAGACGAAGCGCGAGGTATCTGAAGAGTGAGCAACCTCATCGGTTCTTGATGTCGTATGTCATCGAGTTTACTAATGGTGGCGTTTATTTAGGCCTGAAGACATCTGGCGGTTCCACACGGGTTTTGGCAGGAGGTTCAATACCAAGGATTATAAGTTTATCCTACCAGCGGTCAGCACTAGGCAAAACGGATGATCAGTCAGACTGACGCCTTTGCCATGTAGGACGATGAGGAGATGTCGAGGCAGGACTTACTTCACCGAATACTCGTAATGGCGCTTGATTCGCTCTATGCGTGTCCAGAGATAGTTCAACCACTCTTAGCCCCACGAGAAGGGCCCGCGCCTGGGGTGCTCGAGCTCGGAACAGGGAGCGGGATATGGTAAGTTTTCGTTCTCCAAATTCTGTTACTGGGCCAAGGTAGCCCGCTGATCGTGAACCTTCTCTGTGGCGCCACCGCTGTTCTTCCATGGTTCTCTTCGCTCCAGGGCACGAGAGATGGCAGAAGAGTTCCAATTTGCAGAGGTCCTGGGCATCGACGCGCAAGCCCCTCCGGCCGAGTAAGCTTTCTCCCTTCTGATAAGAAGGCATGCTGCCTTCGAGGTGCATGGAAGCAAAAGGGGGAAGCTAACGACATTTTGCCTCCACTCCCTCGTTTCCCCTTCACTCTTCTCACATCGATCGGGCTTTGGGCTCCTATTATCATTTACAGCCGAGATGTGCCCGTAAATTGCAGGTCCGTCTAACCCCCTTTCATCCACCTGCCCTTCCTCCACACCGATATTGCATTTCATCCAATCACACACTGGTTCCTCCCCCAGTCTCTCATTGTACTTTTGACTAATCCCTTTCCCTTCCATTCGTGTCGCCTTGTTCTTTCTGGCCTCCCTCAGGTTCGAAGTGGACGACATCAATCTATCAATCTCGCACTATACACAGTGCTTCGACGTCGTTCATTGCCGCGCCATCGACTTCTATGTCCGCGACTATCCAAAGTTCCTCTACGAAATCTCCAGAGTGCTGCGGCCTGGTGGAGTCGTGCTTTTAGTCTATCCCGTCAAAGCCTTCTTCAACGAGCAGTACGAGCCCTTCCCATGGGATGCAGAGGAGGGACAGGAGGGATTCTGTTTTATGCAAGCGTGTTTCAAGGCGATTCATGCTTCAACCAAGTAAGTGTATAGAGCGTCACCCGTCCCGATTGGACGTGATCGCGACTTGTTATGATATGCATGCCGTGTACTGATTCGTAAATCCATTGATGATGGCATACAGGACACGTCAAGGGTCAGAGGATGCTTACCTCTCATACAGGAAGATGCTCAGCGAGAATCCTAACTTCGACGAAGGAAGCATTACCGTCAAGGAGTTGCACATACCCATTTCCCCTTGGCCTGAGCGTGAGTTTACCCCTGCGCCATCTCTCACCACCGCCCACGACTTCATTACCCGTCAATATACTCACCCTTTGTCTTTTGGATATCTGGGGTACCAGGAATGAATGAGCATGACTCGACCATATGTTCCATGATGGGACGGAATATGGAAGCCATCCTGCGCTCGTATCAGCCGCTCCTCATCGAGACCGGTATGGATCCAGCCGAGGCTGACCGGCTGCTAGCGGTAAGCTATCTCACTCAAACTTAACTTCATGCACACCTAAGCTGAATGTTACTCCTTTCCTCTCTCCATTCAGGGTGCGAAGAAGGAGATATACACACTCTCGCTCCGAGCGTACACAAGATGGATATATGCCTGGGCGATCAGAAAGCCGACGCCCTGGCAGGGTCCTCCAGGAGGCATGAGTCCAGGCTCATAGGGAGGAGAACAATGGACGGGCTGTGACCCTCGCATGCTGTGGACAACCAGTGTCATTCGAGCGGAGATGTGGTCCTCGCTCCAAGACGAATTTGTACAATTACTATACATGGACTCCGTTCTCACTTATGATATCTTCTGTGTAGTGCAAAACCCCCCTTGAGATTTCCGTTTGGCGTGTGTGTAATGTTTAGGGTCGAAGGCCTGGGTCACGGAGTTATGGGGACATTGGTGACCATAGATGATAAGCGTCCAATCTTTCATGCCGATAGACACTACCTATCTAACTCACTCAGCCTGATTACTTGAAAGCTAGTCCATCGACAAACCAAGCTTCATATGGATTTTGGTAGTCGATTACTGGTGGGCCTCTCGCTACGCTTATCACCTCCAGGTTTCCCAGTGCGGCGAAGGTTCTCCGAGCAACTGAGGGAGTCTATGGGCTGCATGCGGTCATCACGGTCAGAGACTCCGCATCTGTCTCAAGCACGTACTGAAGTTTTTGGAATTCAGAAAGCTAACTGGCCACACGTCATGCGTAAACTCGTTAGGCGAGTGAGAACAAAGGCGGTCCTGAGGCCTGTACACGCCGGGATGACCGACAAGCTTACTTCTGCTTTAGCATGGTCCAATGGAGAGGCTCGATGGCTCACAAGCGCCGGAGATGGTATGCGGTGGAGCCGACAGGATTTAAGGGTAATTATATTGACCCTCCACTCTTACTATAGACTATCAAATCCTCCTCTGGGACATGTATGGAGACTTAGATCAACCTCGGGCTTCGTTCCTTGGGCCTCGTGTCAGTTCTTTCAAAGCACCTTAAGCTGCCAGAAAATGAACCTCCTCGTCTTGCAAGGGCAATGTCCTTAGCCTTGCAATCAGTTCCGCAAACACGTACTTGTATTGGTGAGTTTTTATGGGCTTCTGTTGATCCGAAAACTCTCATGGGCTGACAGTATAAATGAAGTGGCGGTACCGATCCTGGATTGTATCAGTACTCACTTTCATCAGGTTTTGAATGCCGACCAGCCACAAGCACCAGGTGGTCTGATCAGCGCCACCACCATAGTGTGAGGCCATCGAGTTTCTACCCTCGGTTGTGTGCTACGCAGCTGAGAGTAGTCAGTGATAGGACACCATTCGGGACATCTCTACTCACCCATCCAACGATCACTTGCTGCTCACTTGCGGAGAAGATCGCAAGATTCTCTTACATGACGTGCGAACCCCACAGTTCCCTGCCGGTCTTATATCACAGCGATGGGAAACTACAGGCGTGCGATATCATCCTCGATCAGAAAACTTGTTCGTCTCCAGTGACAATAACGGCGGGGTTTATCTGCACGACGCAAGGGTTGCGTTCGGTAGAGACGGGCCTAAGGGTACAGTGCTCCAGGCAAGTCTTTCGTTGCCTGACCTCTGCGGGCATGGTCTTATTCCTTAATTACCAATGACGGGACAGTACTCGACAAGGCTCGCCAAGGCGGGGTATTCCAGCTTGGCGAATCCAGAAGCTTCAAGCGTTGTGTTCGATGAGCGTGGTAATTATTGATAGTTCTTCCTTCATCCGCTTTTCGGGTGGTACAGCTGGACTGACGAGGTCAACCACCGCCATCCATCGTCCAGGAACAAGATTCGTTGTGACATTCCTGGTGTGAATGCTTTGCCACACTCGTATCGCGAATATGGGATGTAAACTAATATATACATATATATTGTTTGCCAATAGGGTCACGTTCCAACGTTGTATTCATTGGACGACCCAGATCCGATCGCTACCTTCAGTGGAGCTTGCGCGCCGGATGGATCGGAGGTCCCCACAACAGAGAGGAGCTACGCCAACGCTTCTACAATGAAGGTTCAGGCTCCACCCTTTTCCTTTTCTTATTGCCTAATTCTTGTGCTCACTTTCAGCATGGGTCCTTCGGGGGCGATCACTATGCCGCAGGATCTGATGACTTTCGGGGATACATTTGGAAGGTGCCTCCGACGGCTTACCTCTTGGACCGGCGCCGGAAGATGCCTGAGGACGAGTGGTCTGCGGGTGAAGGATGTAGCACTGGATCCATAGGTGTGTTGAACAGCGACATATGAGACAGTGACTTGAAGATTAACCGGGACTGACCACTGACTGACGTTATGTCGTCAGGATATTCCTTAAGCCGGAAGGAAGCTCCAGTGGTTCCAAGAGAGATTTCTACTCCTTCAAGCCGCGTCGGAGGTAAGTGCTTAGAGTCCGTTTGCCACATTCTGCTGGCTAGTTTTCACGGCTCCGCTGAGAACTGAAAAATGCTTCTGATTATAGGACATAAATCCATCGTCAACACGGCCCTCTTTCACCCACATCTTCCGATTCTCGCCACAGCTGGTATTGAATCCCACATCTGTCTCCACCGACCGTTCTCAGCATCCATCTCCGTTAATGATTCGGAGAGTTCCAACGAATATCAATTGTCTTTCAACACGTCTTGGGTGGAAGGATACCTGCCTCCGCGCGAGCTTCCGCTCTCAATCCCACGACGAGAACGGCATCGACTATTGTTGACCATGCTCGATGGGCGACCTCTGGAAGATGGTGGTGTGAGAGATGCCGCAATTGAAGATATGAGGAGTATAGCTATGTTCGACGAGTAAGTGGGAATTGGTTTGGGACCATGTCAGGCCAGTCCGATGATGTCCGATGTGTTTCTAGATTGCTTAGACAAGATGGTCACTCGAATCCATTTGTTAGCCGCATATATGAAGAGGATTCTGACGAGGACTCAAGCGAAGAGCGTACAGAAGGATAGGCTCGTATTCGTGATGGCAAGTGATTGTCAAGCTCGGCAAACCGGGATGATGTACCATAGCTCATCTACGTTCAGTACGCGGGGAAAAAATCACAATGACACACATCTAAATCTGACTTCCTGGGCGTTTGTAAGCTTTTAAACAGCAGCCGAGGATGGCAGGGGTGACGTCAGTTCATCAGTGAATGGATAAGAAGACATTGTGCCGACTTAAGAACCGCAAAAGACGATTGGAGGTTTGTAATAATGTTGTGGAAACCATAGCCTAGCGCGGTGATCGCCGACTCCTCGACCCTTCGTCAGCGACTTAAACACACAGCCCGGGCTCCAGGCTCACAACCACCCCCCTCTTACCGTAATGAATTTGTGGCTTGGTGATCCCACGAATTGGAAATATTGAGTTAAGCAGCACATCTGGTTTGGTGCTTAATTTACTTGATCTACATTACTTTATAGTAGTCCTAAGTCTGATGTAGAAGCGACAAGTCTGTAATACTAACGTGAAGAGCGAGGATGTCCAAACGAAGATGGTCAATGTGTCCTGAAACAAACCCATTGTGCCATATTGATGCGCAACGGTGTACCAGCTCAGGGCAATGAAAGAGAGTGTCAACAGGAGTAACTGGAGCTGTCCGAGACGACCACGAATCAGGGGATCAAGCGCGAATAGAGCGCTTCCCTTCATGCCAGCGTCATCAATCGCGTGGATCTCCTCCGCTGTCAAGGACTCTAAAATGTCAATTGATACATCAGGTGTTAGTAGTTTGGCATCGAAGGAGGGTCAGTAGGTACCTAAGTCTCCGATGGCCAAGTATTCCTCAAGTCGCTCGCGTTTGGAAGATGTGCTGAAATATTAGAGTTTAGTGTTAGATACACGGCACCACAGAACGTGACGGGGAGTGGTAAGGTTGGGGTAACTGACGTTACTATCACGCATCCTTTCTGTCTAACCCACAAAAATAGTACTTGCGCTGGAGTTGCCTTCAGTCGCTCTGCCGCTTTCTTGACGGGGACGTCGACTGGTCCTCCAGACTGTTTAGTGATCGGACTTAATTCGCGCCACCGCCGATTCTTTAGTGAATCACAGATTGAGTAGAAGGCTGACTTACGCGAGCGACCCATATGCTTCAATGAAAATTCCATGCTTTTGGCAGTATTTGAGGACTGGGAGCATTTTATGGAGTTGATAGGGGCTGAAATTGATCTGAAAATTGATGATTAGGTCAATGGACGCCCGTAAGGCGGCCACGTTGTTCACGTACTTGGTTCACAGCGGGTGTGATCCTGGTATGCTTCATCAGCAGCTCGAGGTGCTCAACAGTAAAGTTGCTGACTCCGATGCTCCTGAAAGTTGAGTAAACACAGCGAGAAAGTGAATTTAAAGGAGAGTGCGAACGCTGCGACGTAGGTATTTCGGTATTATACTTACTTAGTTAGACCTTCCTTGACTGTGTCTTCCATTTCGCTCCATGTTCTAGGGATATCCGAGACTGAAGAAGGGTGGTGGATGAGATATAAATCGACAAATTTGACGCCGAGCTACATAACGAGAGTTCATCAACGAAAGCGGACGACCATATATAGCCCACGTCCAAGCTGCGCACCTTCTTCAGGCTCTCAAGAAGCGCGCTGCGGGGCCCGGTACCTCCGGGACTATGATACTTGGTCGTAATCCAGACATCATTTCGTGCGACTCCTGTCTCCTTGAGTGCGGTTCCTGTAGAGCTTTCGTTCTCGTATTGCTGTGAGGGATTTTGAATCAGAATTTTGACCCATCCTTCAATGCTGCTTATGATACCTGGGCCGTATCTATATGCGAGAGACCTGTGTATATTGCTTGAACAACATATTGCACGGCATCTCGACGGAACAGTGCAGAGCCTATCGAGGGATGTTGTTCTCAGATGTATTCAAGGGTTACCAGGTTATGGGATCGTGGGTGTAACTTACCTGTTCCAAAAGCAATTGATGGGATCTAGTTTGGAATGAGAATCCATGTCCTTAGCATTCGTGTGAGCAGGGGCAAGCAGAGTAAACGGACCTTTCGACCATCGTTTAACTCGATTGGATCCAATGTCATAGCAAGAAGAGCGGGCAAGAGATTATCTCTCTTGATCCCCTGTGTAGATGAGAGGTGGTAAGTACAGGCAAGCAATGTGTCATCATCATCGAGGGTCCTCGGCTGGATCGGCGATTTGCCGCTTTCTCAGGATATCGATACTTAACGTTTACCTCCAGGATGATGCTTCAAGCAGAAGAAGCATCCATCGCCGTCATTTGGAAGACCGAATGTCGTGAGCGCAGTGTTCTAGACATGGCCCACCTTCTGCGGTTGCGAACCCCGTCGCCACGGAACCATCCAGAACCGTCACGACGACCAACCACCGGTGACTTGCCCTGAGCGCGGCGTATCCGTCGATACACTTCTTCCTTTTGATCTCTTGGTGTTCTTAACTCACTCCGGAGAGAATCAGCGTTGACGTTTCCTTGGGCGACCATAGTATGTTGGGACCGCCAAGAAGTACTGCGCAAAAAAAAAAAACGCATCCACAGCGGCAACCAGAAGTCTCTGAAAACCTATATAAGAAGTCGACGGGATTTCCTCTACATTCCTCCATCCTCCATCTCCTCTTCGACACTCGGGATCTTTCTGGAACTGGTTTCCTCCCCATCTTTTTTTTTCTTCCACACACTTCACCTCTTCCCTTTTGATCCGATTCGCTGTGCGATCCGGTCTTTCACTTTACTTTTTCACCTGCATTTCTTTCACCGGTTGAAGGACAATCATCATCGAACTTCAAAATGCTTTCCACTCAAAAACTTGCTCTTCTCTTCGCCACCCTCCTTTGCTCTTCTTCGGTTCTTGGAGCCCCGATTGTTAAACGCCACCGTACGTCTCACTCACAAAGCGCGACATCTCAAGAACTCATCCTAACCCTCTGTACTCCTTTTTAGATCTCACTACCACCAGTCTCGCCGTGAACACGACTGCCGCGACAAACGCCACGGATGCCGCCACCTCAACTGTCGTGGCTTCCAACGCAACTTCAACAGATGTGGCTGCCGCGACGAATGCAACTTCGACCGACCTTGCAGCAAACGCTACGGCGACTGACGTGACCGCACCAGACACCACCAACTCTACCTCGACTGTGAGCAGCATGCCTTCTTTTCAGCTCCCCTCTTCCGAGATATCATTCTAATCATTCTAATTATGTAGGCTGTAGCTGCTGCTGCCACGACAACTGGGACCACCGCAGCTGGAACAACCAAGAAGCACCACACCAAGGGCAAAGGCCACAAGGGTCATGCCGGGGCAGCGGGATCTACCGCGGCCGCGGCTGCAAATGCTACAACAACGGCGGCTGCCGCAGCTTCCACTGATACCACTGTCGCAAATGCTACTGCCACTGACGTCACCTCCGCGAATGCTACCTCTACGGACGTCGCTGCTGCTGCCGCTACCACCGTCGCATCATCGGTCACAAACAGCACGGACATCTCCACTGGTACCTCCGCCGATCTTGCAACGAACGCAACCGCCACATCAACTGACGTCGCCGCCGCGGCAAATTCCACTGTGAGTTGTTTCATTCTGGAGCCGTAGAAATGTATCTGATCCATGAATTACGCAGGCTGCTGCTGTCGCTGCATGTGTTGCCGCCGCTGCCGCTACCACTACAGCCGTCGATGCCTCTGCTAATGCTACCACGACTGCTACGGCTACGGCGACTGATGCAGCAGCCAATGCAACGGCGACCGATGTGACCGCAGCAGCCAATTCAACAGCGACCGATGTGGCTGCAGCAGCCAATGCAACAGCGACCGATGCAGCTGCAGCATCTGCGACTGGTGTCACTGTATCGGTACGTAACGACCTATCACGTACCTCTAAACGGTAACTCATTTTTAATGTCTGTTTTGCCATGACGTTCCAGACGGCTACTTTCGATTTCGGAAGCTGCAGCAACCCAGCCATCCAGTTCGGTCTCGGATTCGACGGTCGCAACCAGAACTCGTTTGAGCCCGAAAATAAAACCGATTTCAACCATGGGTCGGCCCTCAACATTGGCGTCATCACAGCATTCATCTGCCAAGTAAGTCCTATCCCGAAAGATTGCTCGGTATCAAATGGCTGACAACGATAATTTATCGTTCTCAGCGACTTGGTTCCCCATGCAACGCGTCTGCTGCAACGATTGCAGCGTGCACTGCTGCACAGACCGCCGCGGATGCGGTTGGGACCACCGGCCAGGCCGCAGACATCTTCAACGCTGGGCTAGGAATTCAGGTGCGTTTCTTTACATCGAGCGCGATCTTACACAACGATCATGAACTGATACTTTATAACCCCTTTCGTGTGTTTTATAGTCAAACTTTGCACAAAATCCCGTTGGAGCGACCGCTTAAAGCAAGAAACGCATGAGAGAGCATCGCTGGTCGATGATTTTTTGTCCTACACCCTTTCATTTCATTTCGAGTTCGTCTTTCTTTGTTGTTGTATACAATCACCATGTCTCTGCATACAGTTCATTACCGTGCATCAATCTCATTTTTGGAAGTTTCAGCCTAAGAGGCGAACAGGCGTACCTACAGGACAAATGTTTCTGGGGGGTTCGTTCCACTCCAACGACTTCTCAAACATCGGCTTTACCTCTATGAAATACAAAACATCATCATCAGAGGTCATCAAGAAGGCATTGGAGCTGATATCGGAGAAAGCCCAATCTGAGTACTCCGACAATGTTGATGGGTGCGCAGAGAAATTTGAAAGCTACTATAAACGACTATTGACGGTAGTCGATCTTTCTCTGGATCTTCACATCGGTACAGCATGCAGTTCCTGGATCAATCTAAAGAGGCGGGTTATATCGATAGGGAGCTTGCATCACTCTACCTGGCTCGGCGATCCCTCCTTGCAAAGTTGAACGTTCACGAGTTGGAACTCAAAAGCCGCCGAAATACTTTCTCGCCAATACATCAACTCCCCGTAGAGATCTTGACCATAATATTCCGTGACCTGCTTGCACCTACCAGCACTCGGCCGATTCCGCTTGAGTACTTCGAGACGCCTCACATCCTCTCAAAAGTCTGTACGGCATGGAGAGAGATTATGAACGCTACTCCGGACCTCTGGGCAGTGGCTGACTCTTTCCAAGATGAGGAGAAATGGATGACCGCCCTCACTCTCTCAAAGAACCAACCGTTGGTCGTCAACATTAACACCTTGCACAAGCCCTTCTGGTGTGCAATTGCACAAAACGTACAGAGGTGGGGAATAGTCCTTATGGAGGGGCGGACAATTTCGCCATCCTGGGGCAGCGTGGTTCTTGCTCTTCAGACTCCAGCTCCGAGCCTTACCGAGTTCAAGTTCTGGGATTCGGGGTGGTCACTCTCATCCAACCCAGCAACTTTAGATCTCTTTGGCGGGATTGCACCTAGGTTACAAAACCTATCGCTTCACGGACTTTCTATGTTGAATTGGCGCTCCCCCATCTTTTCCGGACTTCGTTCCCTCTCCATCAGCTTCTCGGCAATTGGACCTTCTCCGATAGATGTCCTTTGGACGCTCCAGAGGTGCCCGGATCTCGAGTCTCTCCTGCTGAGCCACGGTAACTTCCGCCTCCAACCACCAATTCCAGATATGCCGAGCACAATCAACCTCCCGCAACTCCACACAGTCGAATTTCTCGGTTATCCATCGCAATTTATCGGATACGTACTCAGAAACACTTCCACTCCCCGGTGCACCCAGTGTCTAGTCATCAGTTACACCTTGGCAGAAAACTCACCACCACTCCTTTCCGCTCTCGCCTCATCCATCCGGACGCAGTTTATATCCTATTGTTACCAAGGCAAGCTGCTTGACATCCGCCAAGACCCACCCGATCATCTTGTCATGACCATTTCGCCAGGCGACCCCCTCCAACCTGAATTCTCTGTAGACCTCTCCCGTATCAAATCTGCGCACCTAATTCTAAATATATTAGCGGCCACCCCATCACCCCACCGCCCCCTTCAGGCTTCCCTAACACTGGCGTATGCAACAACATATCATTCAGAATTGTTCGACACGTTGCGCCTGCGACTTCCATACGCGCGAATCAATACGCTACTTCTCGAGGACTGGGAGAGCGAAGCAATCTCACAACTGCTCATAATGCTATCAGGGCCAGTCGTTGTCGCGGATGATGCCCCGCGATGGCTGTGTCCTGCACTGGAATACGTCCAGTTCGGCGACTGCACCATATGCAACCCCGCCTCGATTTTGCACTTCGTAGAGGCACGAAGCGATGCTGCTAATGGAGGTCGCTGTACCTCACTAGGTGATCAAGAGGGGATTGAAGAGCGGATCGTTAGCAACATCCGTCAACTGGATGTGGTCGCGGGGTCAGGGATGGATAGAGCTACTTTTGCGTGCCTTCGAAACCTCCTAGGGAGCGGCGCATACTGGGATAAGGACAAGGACGAGGGTGATCACGAGAATGTGATTGAAGATGATGGTGGCAATGCTATCGGAGGAGATGGGGTGCTGGAGAACGCAGGCGCATAGACTAAAGGTGTGTACTTACATCTACAATCATACTTCTGGCCCTATCTACCAATCACCCGTTCTCATCGCATGCTCAATTACCTTCTCGCGATGTCTTCTCATCGGCATATCCTTTCATGATCCCACTTCCGTCACGCCGGCCTTGATCAGAAGGATGAATCCAGCCCAGTCATGATTATGTCTCGGGATTGCTGTTTGTGATAGGCTAAGGCACCTGCTCTTTCTGTTTTATACTTCCTGACACGTCTGCTTCTGTTAGTTACGGAAGGACATGGCCCATCGTTCAAACTTCAAAAGCTCACGCCACAGATCCGACACGTGGGTTGGGGAGGCAGCTGGGAAGCACAAGTCCAACCTGAAGTGGAAGCAGCACCAAGAACCAGGAGGCAAATTGGTTACTTCCTGGATTACTGCTTCTCGATGGAAAAGTTCATGTTGGTTACCATACTAAATAACGAATGGCATTTCGAAGGACAATACCGGAACAGCAGGAGGGAGAGAGTGACCGTGGTGAATAACGCCAATGCTGGACAATTGAGTAGCCATTGTTTCCCAAGCGGATCATTGGAGAATGCCGACAATGGCAACGAGAGTGCCGAACCGATGGCGATGGGAGTCACCGGTGCGCCTGCTTCCTCGTCGCGTTATTTGATCGATCCAATTCCTTCACCACTTTGAACCGCCCGTTGATCATTCACCTTTGCCGAAACCACGACTGTTCCGGACCATTGAAAGTTGTTGGTGCTCAGGGCGCTGTCTGCTACCTGGGTCCTCCAGATACTGAACATATTGGTGCATTGTTGGGTCCTGTGGGTGTTACAAAGAGCTGAAGTTTGAGGTGTGTTTGGCGAGGAGCAATACTCGCAACACCTACTCCAACTTTGGGGAGCGGATGAATAGCGTCTGGCTTCAGCGTATTCTAAGGTCAGAGCAGTTACCCGGTGGGCTCACCGGGTCCGAAAGAACGAGGAAGATTGACATATCTTCACGCTTCCTGGGTGCAACATTACATTAAACGCGGATCGCTCTCTGAAACGGTGCCAGATGTGGTAGCCCCAAGGACATGGTAACCCTTGGTATGATTACTTGCAAGTCGTTAGTCGGGACGCAGAGAACGACATATCAATATCCGTAACCTGAAAACAATTTGGGATTAAATCACGGGATCTGCATGTAGTCTTAGGTGCTGAAGGGGCTGAATTTTGTGCCACGTTTTGTGGTAAGATAGATGTTGTATGTGGGTACCTTGGCCACCAATCCCCTGCGGCGAACGTTGTTTGGTTTGAAGCAGCGACTTGTCCGATCCATACAGAAAGGGTTCAACGCCTTATCAAGAGGCCCTGAGTTTCAATCTGGGCTGTGGCTGTGTTGTGTTTGCGGTCCGGTTTCCTTCCGTCGCCAGCAGCATATCTTGCCAACGTCACAATGGTGCGTCCCGATATCTACTTGATGGGACATCAAATTTGGAGCTCATGGTCTGTGTAGGCTTGGTCTTTGACCAACGGGCTACCTCTGCGATCGCGCTCAAAACTATCTGAGCGTGCATCGACGCCCGATGCGTTACCGCTACCAGTCGAGATGATCTTGATGATCATGAGACATCTGAACTCCGAAGATATGTATTCAGCTCTCCAAACATGCCGTGCAATGAGGAGCATCGTCGAAACCTGCCTCTATGCGCACATCTTCATTCCACCCCACCATAAAGTACGCATGACCAAACTCCTCCGAACCCTCCATACCCGACCGGATCTCGCACACAATATCATCACCTTTAGCGGGTCTCTGTATCCTGCATCGCCCAAACCCCGGTTTCCCCGTGTCATCACGCCAACGTCTCTCGTCAAGAACTGGTGTCAAAGGTGGTCAACGAAACAACCCGACCCGCAAATGACCGTGATATCGATCCATCGCATGATGAACGTCAAATCACTAACCTTGTACGACTTCGCCTGGCTTGGTACCACATCTGAAACTCTCGTCCGCGACGCAATCTGTTCAACAATTTCCCTCACGTCCCTTACCTCCCTCGCCATCCAGGGTCGCGACTTTTTCCAACCAGGACGGCATCTACACTATAACCGTGAACTCTCTTTGATCCTTCGACACCAACCACTTCTCGAGCGGCTCGAACTTCGATCGGGCGATTGGGACCTTGGGTCATGGATTCTCCCGACCGATATTCCCCGCCTGACCCATCTCATGTCACCGCCAGCAGAGGCCATAGTTCTCGTCCCGAGGCGGCCTGTCAAGTTCTTGGTCCTCAGAGAAATGCTCGCCCTACCTGATCAGATGTTTTGGGGGGCGTTGGCTGCTTCTGCTAGCCCAATCCACACTCTGAAGGTCGGTATCCTTCAACACGAAGTTCTACTCTCTTTTCTCCATTCGCTCTCCGTTAATCTTCAAGATATACAACATTTGAGTCTGAACGGACCTGACTACGAACACTTGCCCATGGTACGCGCATGGCGAAATCGCTTTTGTGGGCTTGATGGAAAAACCTTTGCTAATGTCTCGTTTGTAAAGCTTACTCAGGGGTTCCCCTCGCTCTCCTCACTCCGCACCCTCCACGTCACGTTATGGGATCACCAGGCTTGCCAAGTGGACGGCGTAGATAGCGACCAACTGCGCGAGGATCGACGTGCCGATCTCATCGCACGCGTCCGGTTGAAATGCCCCCAGTTTGAGAGTCTAGAATATGACCACTTTAGTCGTTGCGGCTGCGGTAGTCGATTGTATCTATCCACACGCGAGGCGACATCTATCTAGGATAGTCCTACGCGTTTCTCATATCTCTCTTCGTTCCATGATCGTATTTGTCCATATCTTGAAATGTCGAACTTCTGGAAGATATGATGACGAAACATTTGTGTTCGTTAGCGAACGCTCCGATTGCTCACCCGGAGTTTTATTTTCGCCGCAGTTCCAAGTGACGGCGCGACGGCGGTGCGATGCCCGGCCATATCTGGAACCGTCATGCCTATCTGTGTCATGACGCTGGCCTGAACCAGTTTCTGAGGTCGAGTTCTTGATCCTTCCGGTACGTTCTGAGGGGGAACCACGATAGGAAACCCGATGCCCGGAACGAATGGGTGACATCGCCGCGCCTCACCCCATGACTTTCGTAGCTCGAGAACTCGACATAATATTGCAAAGTTGATAAATTGCATTGAGCGGAGCTCTCATCTCTTGGAACTTCTCACTTCACTTCCCCATTCTAATGAACTTGTAGATCTGGCTTAGCAAAACATAGATTCTGGGTGCTACCATGATTACTGGTGCAGGCTCCGATTCCAGTTTTTGTGCAGGGATTGTAGGTGTAAATGAATACCGGACGTAATGACTACGGCGGACAAGGCAGCAACTGTCGGTAAGGGAGAGCAATCCATAAGACGTCACACGCCCATCTATGTCATAGCCTCAGGCCTTAGGAACAAATACAAGAATCACAAAGGCCCTCATCCTCAAACCCAGTGCCGTGTTGAGTACGTGCCTGACCGTTCAGATTTGTCTCTTCCGGTTCCCGAAAGGGTTGGCGGATCGACGTTGGATAGCCTTTCATGCCAGCATCGTCAATGGCTTGAATTTCTTGCTCGGTGAGTGAGGCTATGATGCGAATTATAATCGGGATGTTAGTTCCGTCGACAAAAGGGTGGACATAAATCAAGGTCACCCACGGAGGTTGGCTACTGCCAAATATTCATCCAGCCGATCACGTTTAGACGACGTTCTATAGTCGGGATATTGACGATTAATATAGCTTTGAATGATTAAATATATAAGGGAGTGCAAAAATCTTACGTGACGAGGACACAACCCTTCCGCCTTGCCCAGGATAGCAAGACTTGCGCCGGAGTGGCTTTGATACGTTCGGCGGCTAGACGTACTGGCTCGTCGACGGGACCCCCAGGTTGTCGAGTTATTGGCCTGCAAGGTTAGTTGTGGCGATAAGCATGTAAATAACAAAGGGGAAGGGGGTATAGAAACATACGCGAGGCAGCTGTATGCTTCAACGACGATACCGTGATCCCGACAGTAGTCGAGAATCGGTAGCATCTCACGAAGTTTGTAAGGATTAAAACTGATCTTGAAACCAGAAAGGTGCGCTATAAGTGAGAATGTTGTCTGCGGAGTCGCTGCGGAGCTGACCTGATTCACAGCTGGTGTTATTTCCGCGTTCTTCATGATAAGTTCCAGGTCCTTGGCATAGCAATTGCTGACTCCTATGCTCCTGGAGGTCACAAAGGGAGTTAGTTGAGTATACTTACCACCGATAAGGAAAATGCTCACCTCGCCAGGCCTTCACGTGCGACAGATTCAAATTCCTTCCACGTCTGTACCAGATTAATGATATAGGCCGGAGAGTGCACTAGATACAGGTCAACAGATTTGACACCGAGCTTATATGTAAAGAATAGGATGTGTCAGTAATTACGGCACCAAACGCTTGTAGTTTTTGAAGGACCTTGTCCAGACTGTCCAATAGCCTATCTCTGACGCTCCCCCCATTAAGGTATTTGGTCGTCAACCAGACTTCATTTCTCTCCACCTTCAACTCCTCTAGAGCAGCGCCGATCGACCGCTCGGTTCGGTAGGCCTATGTACCGGATACGTCAGTTCGGTGAATGCCAGTTCCTATGCTTTACCGCACTTGGGCACTATCTATATGCACGAAGCCGGCAGATAATGCCTGAACGACGTATGAAGTCATCTCGCTCCCTTTCCAGACACTGCCAGTGCCGAAAGCAATCGACGGTATCTATTGTACCAACGGACACAGTAAACCATTCGATCGCTCCCTTGAGATTAGCCGAAATCTCACCTTTCTACCGTCATTGAGAGTTATTGGTAGAAATGGCATGTTGAAAGTAGTATTTAGTGCTGTTCTATGTAGTAGAAGCGAGATGATCGTGTTCCGGATGGTAAATCCGATCCAGCCGACCGGGCCGGATAATAGACTTGGCAAGCCACACTCCGCGTTAGGCGTAGTTTGTTCAAACCTGATGACCGAGTCTGCAAGAAATCTAGCGACTAGGACGTGTCGGCGCCTGCGTTGGAACTAGCGGATCTATGTATCGCGACATTGAAATTATATCTCTGTGGGGACCGTCGGCCCTCTCGATGTTCTGGTCTATTAGATCGAGACTGCTTTGGGAATGTATTCTTTCAGAACATCCAAGCTACAGACACAGGTTGCAACTGAGGGTGAAATCAAGCCGTCAGTGAGTGACTCAGTATGCTGAATACTCGTCGCCGGGACAAGGCTGCATGCGATCTCGGAATCAATGGGCCCGATAATTCGGACAGCTAGGCCATAAAACGAGTAAAATAATTTTACACCTAAATAGTTTCCCAGAATCGCTTAACTGGTCCAATTCGGTGGCAGCAGAGTTTGAGATTGTCTTGCGGAATGTCATCGGGAAGAGTAGGTTTGATGAGATTGCCAGGACGACAAAGCATCCGGCACCGTCTCGGAGTTGATTTCGAAAGAGAGAAAGAATATTCTAAGTTAGAATACTTGGAGCTACAGGGTGCTTTACAATGAACGAATATGCAGGTTGCTCACAGAAACAGTAGATTAAACTCCTAGGAGGTTGTCCGACGCTCCCTCGATGGTCTCCAGACTATATCGACATATTTCGTCTTCCCGCTCTAGCTGTCAAGAGTTCGTCGCTGAGTCACAGCATGTGCGCAAGGTCACTGTCAGATTACGAGATGGTCAGTCTCTTGCCGCATGAAACATGCGCCATCTGAAATCTCTGTGAGTGGAACCAGGTCCAGCAATGTTCAGCGTACAATTTTCGAGGGGGATAGCGCGATCCGCATGTTACATCGCGAGGGAAAGCGCGAGATCATGAATCCTCAGGGCAAGGAATGATAACGCCTAGACCACCAGATTTGAGGTGCTCCCCACGACTTGCCTCGAGCGTAATGCTCTGTGATCTATTATTAGGGGCCCCAGCTTAGAGCAAGAGTGTTCAGAAAGCCATGTGCAGCATTAGTAACAAGAAAACTCCTTTGGGTTTGACTATTGTGTCGGCGGAACGTAAATTGCATCTGGTTAGCACCGCTTTGCACATAGGTCCCGCATCAAAAATCGAGGTCCCTTGACCATAAAACATATGAATATCGAGGGCGATGATAACGATCGCAAGAAAAGAAATGGAGTGAGCATGGATCACGTGCGGAATTGCTTGCCAAGCGTATCCCACTCCGATCGGCGCATATAGCGATGGGTGAATATGTTTCGTGGCCTCCGTTTCTTGCTGCGTGGAGATTCCTCGTGCAGATGGAGTGCGACGAGTGACCACCACCGATAGACCCCAGTTACAAGATGCTCATCAGAAGTTCTTCTCCAAACTGACGCCAAACCTAAAATACCCCACGAGACACCGTTTGAATCGTGACTGACAGACACTGACTCAGGAGACGTGGCTGGGCTAGTATATCCAGTATGGTCATTGAGCCCCAAGAGGCAACAACGAGAACCTGATCAAATGCTCGTTGGTATGTAAAGCGAACGAACACTTCATCCATGGTTGTAGAGCCAAACTGGACAAGCCAGGGCTGACAAAGTGTTCGTACGAACCACGGCTGGGATCGGCAAGGGAGGAGGGCGTGAGCAAACCTTCGAGACTTCTGCTGCGGTTGCGGGGTTGCACCGACTGGGTGGTGATTAATTCGAGAGTCGAACCCTACGTTTCATCCAATGCACAATTCTCTGCGGACGAAACTGACGCATTCTAGCGTTGATGCTGCCGCCATCATCCAAGAAAGGCGAGCAGGTGGTGGCGTATTGACAAGTGTTGAGACGGATAATTTACGTGTGAAGTCTTGCCCCCTGTGTCTGTATCTGGACTGGACGGTTTCAAATGAATTGTCTCCATCTGGGCACTTAGGATTCTTCTCCCCTCTTCTGCGTTGCCGTAATCTCGAAGCCCGGGATCAAATTGCTGCTGTCAAAGGCCGAGACTATGGTCAAAGCTGCTAGATTACCGAGACGCCCCGCAACTTCTGACGGCTCTGTTCCTTCTACGACCAGCCCGATCTCTTCACACTCATTCAGCCATCTGTTGTCGAGGACGACATCTGTGCGTCACCTCAACCAAGAAGTTGTGGCGGAAGAAAACGAGGAAAAGAACAGGATGAGCCGTGACGCGACAACACCTTCCGGCCTTCATTTGCCAAGTGGATCTTCAACAACGCCTCCCATCGCCGGGCCAAGCTCCCGTGCTACATCTACGGTCACTGCTACTGCTCGGCAGGCTGAGGCCAGTTACCGAAGCCGACCTTCTCTTTCTACATCACATTTAAATGGCGGCAACCAAAACGGTCACACTAGTCAACCCCTCACGCTAACCAACAGCAACCACTCATTTCAGTCCTTTTCCTCGCTGACACCTGGGTCGGAAACTGGTCCGCAGATCCCTGCTGCTCCTTCGTCCAACGCATCCCTTGATTTTCAGGACGTGGAATTCCCTCCACCTCCCAAGGCATCCCAAGCTTTTCTAAAGCGAAGAGGCAAAAGGCATCACGCGTACGGCAGAGCTGTGCCATACCCAGAATCGTACGAGAAAAGGGAACTGGACCAGTGAGTAAATCATAATCTGCTTCATCCAGCTTATTGAATAACCAATTCATCCTCGCCAGCGATGTTCTTGACACCAACTGGCGTAAGTCTGGAGTACCCGCTGAACCCGAAGATAAATTCTCATACTCTCTGCAGAATTCAATATATCTCATGACATCACTCACGCCGCATTCCCAGATGGCCCGCCAAAACGGGTGTGGGTCTCCACTTTTGCCTCAATCGCAAGATACGTGGCTAACCATAAACTCCATTTAGGCTCGATCTGGGATGCGGAACCGGCGCTTGGGTTCTGAGAGCGGCAGAGCATTGGAAAGAAACGTGTTTTGTTGGTCAGTGTCACCGAACTTCCGGCCCAAGGGCATGTTACTCACTCACACCTATTAGGTTTCGACCTGGTTCGCATACAACCCGATCTTAACCTCCTCGAACATGACCCACCAGACAAGGCGACTGAATCCGCAAAAACAAAGTTGCTGAATCAGCTCGCGCAGCCACCATCAGCTACGGCAGCTTCGACCGCCGGGCTCAAGGCGCTTGGCGGCGGAACCGCAGACGAGGAGCCATCCGGACGCCCGGTGCATAAAAGTCTCACCGTTCACGATAAGCAACCCAAGGGTGTTGCCCCTTCATCGAGTTCGGAGCATCCCCTGACAGGCCGGAACCGGTCAGCATCCATACCTCTCTCTATGGGGCCACTCTCCAGCGCTGCGTATCGCGCGCCACACCTGAGCGCATCGAACCTCTTGAACCCCTTATCGGGAGACTCATCTACATCTGCGCCAACTGCCAACTGCGAATCCGGGATTCTACAACGACCTCCGATCACGACAACAGGACCAACTTTGGAATCATTGGTCGCAGCGCTTCCAGAGAACGCGCTATACGGGGGTGTTTCAAATGAGGCAGAGCCCCTTCCTTGTACGCGAGCAGTGGGCGATTTGAGACTAAAGCAACGAATAAAATGGGTTCATGGCAACTTGTCAGTATGGGTTTTGCGTCGCCTTTTCGGATAGTTCGGCATTCACCCAGATTCGTTGCCCATAGCCTTGAACCACTACCTTTCCCTGATGGTTTTTTTGACTTTGTGTGAGTGGACTACATTATCTTTGAACTGAAACCTCAGCTCAGTCGTACCTTTAGCCGTATGCGGAGAGTAGCACGCGGGGTACCCGAAGATATGTGGGACATGCTGTTCACGGTATGGTGGAAACCCTTGATCGTGTGGGCTGTTCAGGTCTAATACTTAGCGCAGGAGCTGAACCGTGTCTTGCGGATAGGAGGTGTGATCGAGGTAAGCTCTGTTCTTACCTGGATCTCCGTAACTGGAATCTTATTCATCACTTCTTTCTCTGTGGAAAGGTCAACGAGGGCAACATGAACTTCCCAGGAGGTGCTTTTCCATCGCTGACAGTCGGGAATGGCCGATGCAGTGATTCAACACCAACTTCACGTAGCAGGCGAAACATGGATAGGCCAGCATTCGTGGGCTGCCTTAAAGCGACGAGACCTAAGGGCGGTCATGATGACTTGGACTATCCCACCAGTCCAGGATCACCACCATTGGTGCCCATGGCCGCCGGTTACATACCTTTGAGGGACACCGGTTCGACTTTCTTCCATAATGGTTACGGGTACGGATATATAGCCCCACCAACAATCACTCGGTCGCCTGGGTCGACACTGAGATCACCGCCTCGTATTCTAGGCCGACCTTCGTCAGCAGATCCAGGTCGGAACTCTCAAACAGACCCGAAAGCACCACCAACGACCACCGGCTTGAGTGTAGCTCCAACTGCGATCTTTGATGACCCACGCGATCACACCATCCTCGAATCGATATACCTCTCCCTTCACGAGTCCAGGTTCATCCATCTCCAGCCCCTCTTCATCATTCCTGAATACCTCGGATCGGTTTTTGGTCAGGTCAAGTCTCACCCAGCTGCGATCTTCCTCGCTCCAGATCGGGAGATTGATGGACCTGGAGTAGCAGGTGGGAGACAGGACCCAGAGGGGGGAACACCCATGTTAAACGGCATCGTCGACGACCTCGCTGTCAGGGCTTTCGCAGCTAGGGCCATGGGGATCTACCTCCCCGTACCAGGAACGAACGGAGAAGAGAATGCTCAAACGGGGCACGATCACAGCGCTTTCACCATGGACTTGCCAGATGGCTGGGCTGCACCCTCCCTGACCGCCGTTGAAGATTGTCACAAGCGGCAAGCTGCAATGCGTCGCGAGAGAGCACTGGGGAAGTCCTCATCCTCGTCCTCTGGTCGACCAAGTACAAGCGATCCTTCGCTACCTCGGAAGCAGTTCGTCGAAGACTTCATGGCCGTCGATCCAACTCGAACGGTGAAGCGCACCCTAGCTAATACACTAGAATCCATAAAAATGGCCAACACGCCCCAGCGCAGGACTTTCTCATACGATGTTGGACATGCTGGACTACTTTTGAGCATGGAGGTAGCGAGCGTGTTGGCTTGTGTCGAAGAGATGTGGGAACACGCTAAATCAATGGATCACGAAGCCTTGCGGCCCGTCTTTGATGAAAAGGTGACGCAGTACGTAGTGTGAGTCATTTTTGGCATACTTCACATAGGGAGGTTGTTCATGTGACTGACAACCAGTTGTGCTCCTTGTCGTCATAAAATTGCATAGTGATATGCGAAACAGAATACGTGGGTTTCGCCATTTAAACCCTGCTGAACAACCCAACCTAATGTTTACTCCGTGTGTTAGAGCTGGAAGCGACAGTGGAACGTCGCTTACATTGGGAGGGCCGTAACAAAGGCCAGTCCGAACTTCAAAAGGATTTTGAGGCAAGGCTTCAACAGGTTCTTACCCAAGAGGAGGAGCTCATTGCCGACGAAGCGGCCATGACGTCGGACGATGACACGAATGCAAATAGCACCATAACGTCAAAAACTAAGTCATCACAAGATACCGGTCGGAGGATGACAAGCGAATCATCGTTATCCTCCATGACACCAACCGCCGCAGCCACATCGTCCAGACGGAAATTGGAACGCGTGGTCGATGGCGAATTCGAGAATTACGCGAACGGCAGGATCATCTCGCGTAATGTGCGGGTTTGGTGTGCCGTGAAAGAGGAGAATTTCAGACAGCTGACGCTGGATGAAACCCAACCCAAAAGAGTCTGAATGAAACTCAAAGGCACGGAGTGCGCCCGACTGAGTTGTTCTATTTTCCTGTTCGTCGCTGTATCTTGCTTGAATAGCTGGCATGTGTCCTGCCTGTCCTGCCGCCTGCAATTGAACATATGTAAAGCTTCATTTTAGATTTAGCTTCACTGTATCGTATATAGTATGTACAGAATACCCTTGGACTATAGAGTTTGATCCATGTCACTCCCACATTCCCGCTATGATTTCAGATTATCACAACACGGAGGCAGCACCTTCGCTGTCGGTACGAAGTATCCAAGGTGGAGTGATGCATGCCACTTTATGATAGCGCCAATCCTGCAGGATGCATCGATGGAAGATCTCAATAAATAAAACATAGTACAATATAATGGAGGATTGTCCTTTACTCACAGCCTTCTGGTGTTCCGGAGAACAGTATCTGACGCACTTGCACTTGGAGCAAGCCAACGTTGGGACGTCTCCCGACCTCCAGCATTCGGATTTCATGTACCCGCAAGATGCGAGCGGCATGTGCTTCCCGACCTCATTGAGGCGGAGCATATCAGTTGGAGATCGCGTGTCATCCAAGAACTCAATCGTTTCCGTCAACATATCGACGACGCGCTGGTTTCGCGCTGCATAATAGGCTTGCATGTAACCTACAATAAGGAGGGTGCGCAAGGGTGAACTGAAGAGACGGTAATTGAGGAGAAATAATGTGTGTTCTCACCGTAGTAGGTGTTGCGCCATCCTTCGCATCTGGCCCGTAAACCCGGCAAGTATTCTGGATTGATTACTGGATTAACTTGATCTTGGGCGTAATATGCGTAAACAATCAAGAAGTTCAGAAGCTTTTCCGTTAGGGACAAAATATCGTTAGACATCATCACACAAAATGCTTGTGAATTCCCGGTCTCTTAGTCTCTGACCTCGATGACGTGAAATGTATGATAGATCTTATCCTGGGTAATGGTATGGGGGGTAAATAATTTCGATAACGGGTGGCATGCATCTCGCTTTACCTCGACGTCATGGTTGGCGAGCCGACGGACTTGGATATGCAAGAGTTCCTTGCCTTCAGGTGTCCTGGTGAATGAAGCAAAGTGGCCCTTCTCGAGTAGGGAGACCATCATGAAGGAGTATGGTGTCGCAAGTCGACTATCTGGCGTAGCCTTATAAGCTTGTGCAAGGGCGGGCAGATGCTGACTGCAAAACCGAGCATGTAATATGTCACCAGCAGGCCAGGGCTTTGCATATATCTCATAGGCCTGGACGAGAGATATTGGCAATATCCGTTCAGAATGGGCTTCTGGAGAAGTAATGCCTAACGGACCTTGGTGAACATGAAGGTTTTCAGAATCGGATCGGAGTGTAGGTTCGCAGTGCTGACAGACCCTGCGTTCTGTAATTGGAGTCGGTTGGCCAGGCTGATGACCGATCTCTGTGCGCTCCGTTGCTTTGGGTCCGCAATGTATTCCGTCTCGTCTAACTCCTTCTGTGTAACAATATCCATTTCATCATCCATTGCGTAACGAAGAGTGGTTGCGGTCGAGGGTTGATGGCCCAATCGTCGAATAGATTAACACGAGGTGTTTTGCACACGAAGAATCCTGAGTCCTTCCTTGGTGTCAAGCCATTCTTGTGATTACCCGCGGACGGCCCACCTCTAAGAATTTATCGAATATATGATGAATCAGCACTGTCCCAACTAAAAGCAGGACGAGATGGATGTGAGTGGCTGATGTTTCATACGAAGTGTGGGCACAATTCCGTCATCCTGTGTCCGCTTCCACCTTTGGCATCCTACCAACCTCGAAGTGTTTATCCTGCTTTTCGTCGATTTATGATATGTATAATCTCGTACGCCCAATTTGTGACTTTGACTTACTCGTTCAGATCCCTATCCTTCATATGCAATGATCAAATGTATTAGTCTCAACTCTTACTAGAACCAAGCAGCAAACAACCGACCGATTCAAGCTGTAGACGGTTTCGCTATAACTTCTATATGCCGATGGTGGACTGCATTCCCCTCCTAGGCCATTGATAAAGCCAGGCGGACCGGTTGACAGGTCTATTCGGAAGGCAGCCGACTAGCTCATAACAGCGCAAATACAAGTCTTATTCTTTTGGGTTAGGCAGAGGGGAATCATGTCGATTTCTCCCCGCATACTATAAACAACCCAAGCACTGAGAATCGATCCCCTTCTTTGATTTTGTAGACGAAAGGAACACCTGGAAAGTCGCTGATCTTCATGCGTCTATCCGTCGAATGACATAGTAACCCTCGTTTTAAAGGGCTTTGGTTTTCTTGCATTAACCCAAGACATTAAGGAGATCGACGAACCAGGGATGGGGGTATCGTTTCAGCCCGTGACGACCCGTAACCTCCAAAACATGACGCCGTGATATACATACCACAAATCACGTTCACAAAAAGGTTATCATTAGCATTGCGCTAGTTATTGTAGCATTTATTAGATTTTCTATAAGTAATCAATCATCAAGCTTCATCGGGCGTCGAAGTCAAGTCAACTCGATTTCTGACCGTCAAAGGATTGACTCAGCCGGTACAGAGAAGAGCATACCATCGTTTTAGACGCGCCATCATTCAGTGGTACTTAGGGGAACCACAAATATAAAATCTACAAAGGCGCTGAAATCAGAAGGCATGTCCCCACATCCAGCATTCTAAACGAGCACATATATCGGATGTGTTGTCTGAATCGCGATGTAGGCCAACCCGGTGTTCACGCCTAGTTGCAGATATGCGTGGTGGCATGATACTGTGATACGCTCCTCGCCGCTCCTGGGCTGGCATCGGGGAGGAAGTATTCATGGTTTCCGAAGAGTTCAGGAGTCTCAGTAAAAACGCTGGAGGTGGGCGCTTTTAACGCATCAGGTCCACAAGATGAGAAATGTAGAGGCCGCTCTGAAGAGATGTTGATGTTTTAAACAAGCATTTCGGAACTTCCCTGGTGACGAAATTCAATATCATCATTAAGAGTATTGACAAGATCGTCTTGATCGTCTAAAGGCGAGAGTGCTCTGCTTTGACTTGTACACGTGATTCTGTCCCTGACGGAATTAGAGGAGATTGGTCCGACGGGTGTTTGCCGGTCAAAGCAAGTCTCAACCCTCAATCCCCAAATCACGCAAAATGAGCCGCTTTTACGGATACAGCATGCCAGCCGGCGGTTCTGTAGATCTTATTGAGGTGCGAGACCCAGCTTTCTTCGACTTAGAAGCTACTGACCCTAGGCGAACTCTACCTTGCAAACTATCTTTTCCGCGGATGGTAGTACGCAAAAAGCGGTCGAGCTCTATGCCGAGGTTTGAACTATGCTGTGCATTTCTTTCTTCATAATGTACTGATGTGAGCCGAAATGTGACCTTTCTTAGGTGTTGGATCCTGTGGGGTTAAGATTGACCAGGTGGGTAGCTTGCGACAAGCTTGGTGCTTATGTTATGAGACAGAATGTTTATTTCTTTGATAGGGTACCCTGAGGTATGGCAAAGAGGAACCAAGCGCATATCGCGACGGAACGACAACTACTTGGAGGCATTGGTACGCTTCGTGTGGTCTCATCACGCACCAACCTGCCTAATTTCAACCTTGAAATCAGGGGATGTGTCACACCCAAGATCCTTCAGTCCCTGAAGGATAAAGGAATCCAAAGGTTGAGCGGATTTGCCGCACTCCGGTGGGTTTCCTCAGATGCCGCAATAAAATCTCGTCTGGTACTAATGTCCGACCACGCGTTTCAGCTTCGAAGATCGAGAAAAGGTTACCAACGCCATTACAGGTGGACGCGTCGCGACTGAGGATGTCCCAGCTCACTTGAACGTCGCGGCATTGCCCAATAGAACTCAAATGGCCAGCAGTTCTCAGACACAACAGACCAGTAGCAGCTCCCAGACTCAGCCAGAGTCGCAAATTCACACCAACAGCAAGTCAAAGAAAAGAAAGAATCAAGAAGATGGCTCCGCAGAGAATGCGGCTGCGTCGTCCTCCCAGCCCACTGCATCGTCCAGCAACGCACCGCCACCTGCCACGCAGATCATTGCTGAGCGGGACATCGATGACCTCGATCAGGATGAGACTGAAGATCAAGACGAGGTGTATGCTACGGTTCCATCAAAGGTCGTCGGTGTGCAGTACTACACTGTGCGTTCATTGGAATAACCAGGGCCTCGTTATTCGAACTAAACGAGTACCATCTTACTAGGGAATGGTTGGGACAGGAGAACTGGTGTCTGTCGTACGCGAACCGACTAATAAATATGATAGGTAGCTACAATCCGGCAACTCCGCTTACACAGGGGGCTAACTTATATCCTAGGAACGCCATTCGTATTCTAAACGCCACGGGGATACAAGTCGGACACATTCCTCGGACAGGTAACTTCTATTTCCTTCCTTCACTCCTTCTACGGTGCTTATCGCGTCTTTCGTGTCTCGATAGTCGCGTTCCGACTTGCGCCGCTTATGGATAAGAACCTGATATCGGTGGAAGGCGTAATGGGGCAAGGGAACTGTAAGCATGTTCCATCTCTCTTATCGTAACTACATTAACCCAGTCGCATGTGTACAGTAACCGGCCGGTTCAGTTACGATCTAGCAATGTAAGCTCAAACCTGCGTCTCGCTTCCGGATGCGAGGACTCTCGGACAGCAATTTAACCGGTTGTTGTTTCTCAGTACGCTGAATATCTGCGGACCCTCTAACCCCACTCTTCGTGCTCAAATCGAACTTCATCTAATTTGGGCGACGCCAGGCCAACGCGGTTTCCACGCCGGTGCCGCGCCAGCCAACCAGACGGGCGTACAAGGTACCAGCGCCTCACCTATTAAGAATAAAGTTAAAAGCAAAGCTGTTTCTGGCCCTGGTTCCTCAGGACAGGCATCCGGATCGGCATCCGGACCTCCTGGAATGACGCCCAGTCAAAAGGCGGTCGAACTGGCGACAATGATGGCGAGCATGGGAACAAAGGTGGATGACGCGTCAAGGAGGACGAGTGTCTTAGATGCGCTGTGTGGGGAAGATGTATTGGAGCTGTCCGAGTGTGACGTTGGAATGAAGCCCGGGTTGGCGAGTGGTAATCTGAAGGTCGACCTACTAAAGCATCAGGTAACACGTGCTGCTCGCCCGTTCTCTTGTGCCGGTTCACTCAGCATGTGGCCCGATCTTTCAGAGCCAAGGTTTGCGCTGGTGCATTGATCGCGAGTATCCTCAGTTGCCTAAGACTCTGGAGGATAAACCAGTCCAGTTCTGGCAGTTACGAATGAATGGAGCTCAGGTGGATCTTCCCGATTGACCAAAAACCAGACGTATTGCGCTGACCTTGTCCTCCGCGCACAGCGCTATTACTACAATGGTAGATCGACAGTGCACGACTGGATTCTGACGCTGATAGAACCCTATCCTCGTAGTTGCAACCAATACCCCGGTGGCGAACGCCCCTGTGCTTGGACGAGGCGCCCTGATTGCAGATGCGATGGGTTAGTGGGATCTAGGCCTATCGTTGAAGCTTGTTCTAATACGTCAACGTGCAAAGGTCTTGGGAAGACATTAACCATGCTAGGGCTCATTCTCGCAACCATGAACGACGTGCCTACACAGTACAGTAACGCGACTCTTATTGGTCAGATACGCGTCAACCATCCCTTCGTTCTTCATGACGCTGACCAGGTCCTCCTGCCCTCATTATTTGCAGTCGTTCCACTCTCTGTCCTTTCCAACTGGACGACACAGATTGAAGATCATGTCGTTGAAGACAAGGTCACTACTCATGTCTACTACGGCGACGGGCGTGCAAATGTCTCCATTGCTCAGTTGGCCAAGTTCGATATCGTTTTGACAACCTATGACGTAGTTTGCCGCGACTGGTCTCTCAAGACTGGCGTTGCTCCTAGTGCGGCGAAGAAGAAAAAAACTGATGGAGGTGTGATGAGTATCAAGTGGAAGCGGGTGATCCTAGACGAAGGTCATAATGTACGCAACGTGAAGACAAGGACTGCTCAAGCGGTTTGTGCACTAGAGGCTGAGAGGCGCTGGGTAAAGCGTATTCACTCTTACTTTGAGCTTTATTACTGACGTTATTGCCCCGGCGGTGGGCTATCTGTCCTTTGTACGCAGGTTGTGACTGGAACTCCTATTGTGATTCTGATTGCCTTGATGCTTCAAAAAAAACATGGACGAAATTGACTTTCATGTTGGTCTAGATCAACTCACCTAACGACCTTGGATCGCTTCTGAAGTTCCTCAAAATCTGTGCGCCTTTGGATCAACATGATTATTTCAACCGTCTCCTGGCGCGCCCACTCGCCAAGGGGAATCCACATGCCGCCGAGTTGCTTCGTGTGAGTTATGCTTCGATTTTTTTTCATCGGTTTGTTGTTGACTGGCGATTTCAAGGCTCTAATGAGCTCAATCTGTCTACGGCGAACGAAAGAGGTGGGTGCTTCGCGGATCCATAGTCGTGAATTCCCATTCCGATAACTTCGTTGTAGATGTGCGACAAACACGGGAACCCACTTGTCCTATTGCCACCAGTCGAAGTAACCGTCGTCCGTGTCACGCTCAACGATACGGAGCGAAAACTGTATGACGATATTTTTGCCGAGTCGTGGGTGATCATACACTGAAACACCACCGAATACCTTGCACTAACATTTAAACGATGCAAAAGCCAGCAGCGATTTGTGGATTACGTTCAAGCCGGAGGAGCTCAACACCCTGCTGGAGTTCCGGTATGGAAAACCCTGGATCTGGTGGCCAAGAGCTGACCTATAATCCTTTCCTTCTCAGGTGTCTATGGCTGCTAATGTGTTGAGCATGCTTACACGACTGCGTCAGCTGGCCTTGCATCCAGCACTAGTTCCAGAGAATTATCTAGAGGTCAGAATCGCACAGCAGATCCTTGGCCCCTGAATTTGTAGTTGAAAACGGTCATGTTAGGAACTACGTACGGCGAACCTTGATGTTGACAATGGAGAACACCGCCCAACTCACAGTCTGTCAGCGGAAGAGCTGACAACGCTAAAACAACAACTGTTCAAAGCAGTTCAGGATGCGGAGGAGTGCAGCGTCTGTTTCGACGTCTTGAACAACGCGAGGATCCTACCGTGTTCACATTATTTCTGTTTGGATTGCATTCGGGAGGTATGTGGCTTTGTGGGCTCGCTTGACTGACTTGTCTGAGAGGCTGATCATGCCCACCCTAGGTTATTGCTCGGCAGAATCTCTGTCCAATGGATCGTCGTCAGATAACTGAGGCGGACCTCATCGAGCCAGCTGCACCTCCATCGGACAACGATGACGATGACAAGCAGAGCGATGAGCAAGCTAGCACAAATCCTGATATTCCGTCATCCTCCAAGATTCAGCATTTGATCTCACTCCTTCTATTGATACCATCGACGGACAAGTCGCTGGTATTCTCTCAGTTTACAAGTTTCTTAGACTTGATCGCTCTGCAACTCGAAAAAGAAGGGTATGCTTAGTGCGTTCGAGGTTTGTGGGATCCTACAGACTTATCTAATTGAGGTTTTTTGAATAGGATTCCTTATGTTCGATTTGATGGTTCAATGCCTCAGAAGCAGCGGGCGAAAGTCATCAAACGGTTCTCCGTGCCTATGAACAATCCCGAAGTTGACGATGATGATGACGATGACTGGGAGCCGGAAGTTAAAACTAGGTCTAAGAAGGGCAAAGGCAAGGCCAGAGCGCGTGCAGGAGGGGGTACGGATCGTAAAACGAACCCTGCAGTGATGTTGATCTCTCTAAAGGCGGGTGCGCTTGGACTCAACTTGACTGTGGCAAATAGGGTCTTCTTGGTGAGTCCATCTTCTGTCATTTCCAGTCGCGAGGCGCATAAATGACCTTTCTTGCGTCTTGAGATGGATCCATGGTGGCAGGTACGTCAAACCAACAACCTCGGGCTTTCCGGTATGGTGTGCTGACGATAACCTTTTTCCTTCCCCATCATCAGAGCGCGATTGAGTTGCAATCCATCGACAGAGTCAACCGGATTGGTCAGACCAAGAATGTTCATGTATACCAAATGGTCGCCGAGGATACCGTCGAAGCGAGGGTATTGAGCATTCAAGAGAAGAAGCAACTCCTAGTTGAACAGGTAATGTTGAAAACTGCATCGCAAAGTGTATCCACCTCTAACTGAAAGTATGTTTGGGCTTGAACAGGCATTCTCAGGAACGCGTAGGACTGAGACCGCCAGACAGAAGAAAGAGGCTAGGCTTGGCGATCTTGTGCAGCTCTTTGGTACCGCTGGAAAATGATGACTACGGAATACTGGCCCCCCCTCGACGATTCGAAGCTTGTAGCTGCATTAGGTAGCTTTTGGTATGCATCCCATCTTCAAACACGAGATCCAGTGGCATCATTGCAGGATGAAGTCCACCGCGACGCTTCGAAGTAGTTACGATATGCACACGGCTTTCTTACTACTAGCAAATGCATAAACACTGCTATCGGCATCGGCCACTCCCGGTTCTTTTTTTTTTTTTGATCGACATAAGCCTCATTTTTGGAGATGTAGGGCGAGAAGCGCAATGACGTCACTCGTCTCGCGAGAGAACGGGAACACAAGCGGCGTAGGCAAAGAAACAGCTAGAGCATGTCAAACGAAACAGAGATGGAGTATCTGCCCTTAGCTTAGATCTAAGAATCTCTAAGATCATGCTGTGAGGTCCCGAGACGCCCTCGGTATTGGCGTTAAAGGAAGCGCTATACAAGAAGTAACACGTCAAGTAGAACGGTTTGAGCCACAATGGCTCATCAATATGTACGGTCGGTAGGGCCGGGCGAGCACGACAGAGCCCACTGCGTGTTTATATCTGAATCATCATAGCGGCGGCAGCCATCAGCTTCCGATTCTAATATTCTTGGGCTTGCCTATGGCTCACCTTTGACTCGATAGTCAATGATTCCAACGTTAGCAGGCGTTAGCACTACTGGAAGGTGGCCGCGAGGCACAAGATTCATACAAAGCCGGGAATAAGTAATTTGAATTCGATAACTTACTACCACCACCCATCCCCTGACTGCGCGCAATCGCAGTCTTAATATATATATAATTTTTAAGGGCGTTACAGGCGGAAAAAGATAAGAGTAAACGGTTCAAACATAAACATATGTTTGGTCCTCAGGTCTCGCCTTTTCAGGACCTCCTTGACAGATGCCACTTTATCTGTCAAACCAAACCCTGGTCATTGCGCCAACTCCGCCTTCGTCAGGCCTTCAGCAAGCCTCGCCGCAGGCTTGTACCCAATGCCAGCTTTCATCCGTTCCTGGACGGCGATATGTAGATAAGGCCCGTCCGGACTCGATATCCTACGCACTCGACCAAAGTTGGATCTAGAATGTGAAGAAAGTTTTCGGGTTTCGTTTTTACACGATGGGAGGCGTTAGTCTAGACTCTTTTCTTTTCTTTCCACAGGATGAGAGTCGCCCTCACCGAAATGTTGAATGCCATTTCCCCTTCGCATCCATATACTTCTGATACATGGGCAATATCTCCAATACCCACCAGATTGGTGTACGCTTCAAAGGGTCGTGGGTATCACTTTTCAAATCACGCGTGTGTCGTTCGGCGTCGGTCTCGCCCTTGCCGTTCTGTGGAGGTTTGAGTGGAGCTCCACCCGCCACTTCCGAGGAGTTGTCGTCGACGTCACGGGCGATAGCGAGTCCAGGGACCGTGTGGTTCGTGTATTGGCCTTGTGATGGTTGACTCGATCCTGGATCTGATGGATTGGAGCTCGGCGATGGTAGCGCACCATTGTGTAATGTTGAAGCGCCGTCATCTTGAACTCTCTGCTCGTCCGGTTTGAGGTGCTCCTCCTCCCGCTCCCGCTCCTGCATCTCAATCCCACCAAGCCTCTCCTGCATCCCCCAATTCCTGGCTGTCGTAGTATCGTCAGCAATCTCAATCTGCCCATCCTTGCCCACAATCGGCGGACTCATGCCAACATCACCATTCGTCCCGTCCGTCTCGCTGCCCTTCCCCTTGCCTTTGCCCTTGCTATCACCGTTCAAGTAACTTTCGATCCCGTTGCGCTTGGACTTAGACTTGACGGAATTCACGGAAGCGTTCGCGCGGGCCTCGATGAAAGGGTCGGTCGTCAAACCAATCGAGTGGAGTGCGCCTGGAAGGTATAGGATCCCCGCCTGGCACAAGATGGTCTGTTCCACCATCCACCGAAATGGGATGAAGGCGAGCGAATGTAGGGTATCGTTCGATACCGACCCTCCTCCTACATCTATATAAGGAAGATCGGATCAGTTCCGGAACGCCAAGTTGAAGTGGGGAGAAAAGCACTCGCCACTATGACAACCCGTGAACCAAACCTCTTTCACGTCGGTCTTGGTCTTGGTCTTGGTCCTCCCACCTCCAGCAACAGAATTGTCTCGAATCTCCGCTCCAATCCCTCCTTTACATCCTGCTTCGATGTCGCCATCATCGCATTGAGGAGGTGTAGCGTTCTCGGGATCGTTCTTCCTAGCGCCTATGGTGGCATCCTCATCTTCTGGTTCCTTATGCCAGAGGTTGGGCTGGAATCGCACTCGATGTTCATCTAGAGCGAGGGCGTGTCGGAATGTGCGGATGATGGTGTTGGCAGCGGAGAATGGGAGGTGACGAGAGGCAATGACCCCAACGGATGAAAAAGTTTCCTGTCATTATACAAACGTCAAGATACAGGATGGTGAGGGTTAAGAATGCATTGATCATGGTTTGAACGGGGTTACTCACCCAACAGCCAACGAATTCGATCTCGACGGAGATACTAAAAGTCTGCTTGAACGCTTTACTTTGCACCCATCCTTGCTTTGTGGTTTTAGCATAGTTTTTATAAGCGAAGGGGATCTGTTCCTCGTTCGGTCTGAGCAATCCAACCTGCAGCAATTTCTTCTTGTGAGCTCTTGAGCTCGTACGAAGGCGGAAATATCGGTAAAGTCACACTTTGTGGAGCATACCAGCGAGGCAGCGCGCAGTATAGGCGCCGCGAGAGAAGCCAAAAAGGCAGATCCGATCCCCTTTCTTGTAGTTTTGCATTAAGAACCTGTAACCTCCCTTGATCTTTCAAGTTGCCGTTGTTCAAGCAGTGAGCAGGGGCATGGATGATCGAAGCGCCTCGACGAGTAGACCTACATGGGCATCGAGGTACCACGCAAATGCCTGATCCAATAACTTTGATATCGCGAGGTAGATAGGCGTCACTATTCCTGGATTCTCATATGTCCCGACCTAAAAAAAAATTTTTAAAAAAAAAGAAGAAGAAGAAGCAGTCAACACATATATGCGTTCGGGAGACTTCGAAAAGGAGAGACGGACACCAGGTTGATAATAGACAAGTTGCTTATCCGGGTCATCCTTCTTCAGAAGTTGGACGAACTTGATGACGTTGGTGTTCCCCGTACTGAACTCGTCGGTCGTACCATCAAAGCACAGGATGAGTGTACGGCCATTAATAGTCATATCGGAGCTTCGTAGGCTAACGTTAGAGGTATGACAGGAGAGTGAAGAGGGCGGGGAGGTGGAAAAGTCTGTCGAAAACGCTTAGAGTGCTGGAAATCGCTATAATCTTAGGCTGTTAGGCACCCGCCGCCTATGAGCGCCCGATGATTGACTTTCTGTAGGCTAAAATGTGGCTTAGGACTCGGTGCCTGCCACCAATTGCTAACAACAAGAGGCTTAAGAACATACCAAGGGAACATTTCAGCCCCGCAACCGTTCTAAACAGTTCCGTTTGCAGACCAGGCCCAGTGAGTTCTCATCGCTATTGGAGCCTTTCTCTGACTGTTTTGGGTTCTCGTGTTCGCGAAAATGTCGTTCACTACCAGTAGACGGCCGAAAACCACCTCTTCGACACTCCCTTGGTCGCCTACAACTGGATTACATCGACCTGCTACAATCATGCGAGCCGCCCTTTTCTGCCGGTTAAGCGCTCTCCACGAAGCGATTTTGCTCGGACAGGGCCACCGTTTCGATCCCGAAACCCTAGTCTCTGAGACGATGCAGGCACGAAACAGCCCCTTTCGGGTTGGGCTGGTCCGGTATATTGGTATGTCATGCTACTACGCATGGCAATGTGGGTACAACCCCGCCCACTAAATAGGCGCCGTGTAATGCTAGGGTCAGCTATGCTTTAGAGCACGGTCTTACCGGGTTTATTCGGTCCATTGTAGCGTGAGAAGGAGCACGAGATGAAGACCATGCTGAGGGCAAGTTGATTTTAGTATCCTCAATAAATCCATCTACCTTCTAACAGGTTCTCGTTCAAGGGTCTTGGATTTAGCGTTATATCCTACAGTCCACTAGCAGGTAGTTGATGGTTAGGACGCTCAAACGAGACAGATAACCTACCAACGTCAGACCTCCAATTCACTTCCCCATCATACTCAAATGTATGCTGGATTTGGAATAATTGACAGTGGTCCCCCTATCACACTCCAAATGGACCTAGTGAAGATGTGACTACTTCTAGCGGTTGCGATAAGCCTGCGTTCCTATAGCTAGAAGTGAGGTCTTGCTAAGCAATTGAAGAATGCAGTGAAAGAATGTGATGCGGCAAGGTATTCGCGACGGAGTCT
>WSUE01000509.1:0-11930 GCA_019633535.1 Tulasnella sp. JGI-2019a | reverse complement strand
TTAACGGTGACTTCCCCTCCGCGCGTGTAGATACTTCAACATGTAGAAATGTTGGCTTTCCAAGGCGCGCGGGTAGAATGAACAAACATAACAAATGTTGACTTGGGGACTTGGCGCGCTTTGCAAGATTGAATGTAAACCAATGGGCATTTGCTTGGTGTGAAGTCGCATAGGGCAAATGTAGGTGATGAGGGCAAATACAATATGACATCATGACAGAGGGCACTTAAAGGTAAACCTGGACAATGGAGGCAACCCTTATGACATTTTGGGGGTGGAATATGTATGTTGTTTTGAGTTATTGTAGAATTTATTAAAAATAGTGATCTGGGTTAGTTATATTTTCAAGAAATGTTTTGGTTAGAAGAACATGGCTCAAAACAACATGTATGTTCCTGATGGCTGTTTTCAGCCTAGAAACATCCCTTAAAAACATTTCACATGTTTCTGTTGCATGTTTCTGGGAAGATCATTTTGGAAACATGCTGACATGTTTTAAGTGATGTTTATATGATGTTTTCCATGAAAACATCTCGAAATGTGTCCTGTGGGTCATAGAATCCAGGTAAACAGATGAGTGTGCTTGACATCATAGAGCGCAGCCCACATGGCACGTCATCAGTGTTGCAAAGGGCATTCAGTCTATGAAAAGCGATGGTTAAATGGATTGCCATTCGCATAGGATAACCGGGTGCTACAAAAGATCTCTCAATGCGTAGGCTACTTTGGTTAAGGAGTAGGGGATAGGAATTTAGTGTCGATGATCACGAGAAGTGAAGTACATCAGGATAATAAATGATACTACGGGCATCAAGATAGCCGCTATAAGGCAACGGTTGAAGCTGGGCATGGTCAAATTGAATCGGCGACGGTAGGCATTACACCTGTTAGACTGTTCTATCAGCCTCATAGGTTCGGGAGAGTGAGAGTGGCGCCGTTTGTCAGAAGTAGCGGTATTATATGAGAAAGGATTGTGGGAATCACTAAGATCCTCCTGGTCAAGATGGTCGAGCGGCCATGCACTGATGTCAGCTTGTTGATCATTTCCTAGAGAAATATATTGCCGCTTCTCCACTTACAGGAGCGCGCTCCAGAGAAGCCACAATCCTTTCGACCTCCGCCGCGCTCGGTCGAGCGCCCGGTTCTTGTTCCCAACATGACGCGGCAAGTTTCCATAACGGTTCGAAGTCCTTGCCGTTGCTGGATAGAGGCTCAAAGGGTGGACGTTGGCCCTGAGTAAAAGCCAGCTGTACATGGGATTTTGATAATAGACGGAACGGTGGATGTCCCGTCAAGATCTATAATGGCCGCATCAGATAAATTTTCCTTTGGAGTGGCTGTACCACACAGCTAACCTCAACGATAGTCATCGCAAAAGAAAACATATCTGTTTGCTCTGACCGAGGGGCACCGCTCGCCACAGTTGGACACGTCCACCATGCGCTCTCATTGTGCGCCATTACCTCAGATGTATCGTCAAGCCGCTCGTTTTTGGTCAGACCGAAGTCGCAAATGAGAGGGCTTATTGGATCGTCCAACAGGACATTGGCAGCTTTAAGATCTCCGTGGATCACACTGTGCGCGTGCAGATATGCCAATCCTGAGGTAATGCCATGTACCTAGAAACAAGCGAAAGTGAACACAAAATATTGTTTGTTTGTTTGTTCGTCCTTGCCATTGACATCTCATTGAAGAATAAGAAGGCATCAGATTTTGGGTTAGCCTCCATCCGAGCGCTCAAGAACTGGGACAGATTCCCTTGCTCGACCCAAGGGTACACCAGATAGGCTCCGGAGCCTAGTTCGACTATTCCGTAGAACGGGAGAAGGTTAACATGGCTCAGTCCGGACCATATTTTGACTTCCCGGGAAAATCTCTGGTTTCGAAAGCAAGTGAGTTGAAGATCGTGTTCTCTGGGAACTATGCGCACTCTTCGTGTGACTTGAATCTGCGTCTCTGCGTCTCCTGTGACACGTAGGCGCTTCATGGCTAGAATGGTCTGTGTCGGGTCGTACAGTCCCCGGAAAAAATCGCAACTTCCAGAGCTGAGGGGTTTGCCAGGCGGTAAGATAGACACTGTGTGGGAGCACTTCGACGACAAGGAGAGCCGAGGCATATCACATACAGAAACCCTTCTCCTCGTCGTTGCTACAGAATCCGAGGGGTCGATGCAGGGGTTTGGTGTAGCGCACTGCTCGCCTATGAGACCTTGAGAGCGAGAGCGAGAATTATCGCCCTGGCTTTCCCCGTCGTGATATTCGACCTTCAGGGATATTCGTCGCAAAGATTCAGTGTCCAGGTTAGGTGCGAGTATGCGCGGCGGACTGACAGGCTTTTGACCCAATGACGCCAGGCGTTTAAGAATATCGTCTGCATCTGGCCGATCATCTGGGTTCTTCTGCCAGCACGACTCAGCCAGTTCCCACAAATCCCTGAAGTCCCTTCCGTTGCAAGAAAGCGGCTCGAATTTCGGGCGCTGATTATCGACAGCGATTGCTTTGTACACCTGAAAAGATGACAACAGATGATAGAACGGGACACGGCCCGTCAGGACCTATCAGGACCGCAGAATTAGCGAATACGCATCCCGGAACTCATTCGAGTAGCCACATTACCTCGACGATCGTCATTCCAAATGCATAGACATCTGAGTCTTTGGTCTTTCGGGGTGTGTCTGAATCGATAAGTTCAGGACTCGTCCATCTTGGCGCTCCCGAACCCATACTTGTGGCTGTGGCATCAACCGCCACGCTTTTAGTCAGACTGAAATCGCTGATGAGGGGCTGTAGTGAGGGGTTGAGGAGAATATTCTCTCCCTTGATGTCTCCATGGACTATCCCGTGTGCATGCAAGTATGCTATTCCCGATGCGATACCACGGATCTAAGACCAAGGATGAAGAGGAATAAAACCAGGGGACCCGTCTGAAAACGCCGATCCATGCTCACAGTGTTTGCCTCGTTGAAGTCCGAGAAGGCTGCGCCCATGGCAACGGATATTAAATGGTCGCGAGGTAGCGGCAAGCCAAAATACTCGAGGCGGGTGGTTAAGAACCTAGCAAGGTCTCTATGCTCCATCCATGGATATATAAGGTAGAACTCGCCAGTCATTCCCACCATTCCGTAGAAGGGCAGGATGTTCTCGTGGGTCAGGGAAGACCGTACGCCAACTTCTTGGTCAAGTTTCTAATTTTTGCGGCCGCATAAGAGTTACGTCACCATTATTGACATAATACGACCATACGCACTTCCTTGGCTCCTTGCGTATGGGTACCATCGCCCCCTAGCACCCGTAGTCGCTTTACAGCCACCTTCAGACGTGTTGGTCCGTAAACCCCTTCATATATGGTGTAAGATTGACCTAGGGTGACCGGTTTCCTCGGGGATGGGATGACAATCATGGGCGAGCGTGATAACTCCAATGGAGGTAGTCCAGGGGTGGACGTACTCTCCGGTGCCGTAACAATAGGATGCGACTGACGGGGATTGTGTGGGTGCGGCATGGGTGCCCTAAAATGCCTCAACGCTAATGGCGGCTTTTATGAACAAGAAACACAAAGATCCTACGGGGATGGAGTTTCGTGTCGTGAGATTTGCTGATGCTATGGTAGAGAAGCTCACCAGAGATCTGAGAACCGGCTCCTGTATCTGTAACGATGTGGGATTTCTTTGACTAAAGAAGAATACTCTGATCTGTTGCGGGTTTTCAAGACCAGGAATTGGTCAACCCGCGTGTGAAGACACGCCTCGGCCTCGTCTCCTTCACAGTTGCGATGTGCAATCTGCTATTGCTAAGACTTTCTAGAGGGTCAATCTCGAGGATAGTGCGAACGTTAGCAATGTGGGCCCTAGGATGTACAACCTGGACTCCGAGATTGAGCGTGCGGAGAGAAATGAGGTCAAAGTTTGCGCAGGCTAGAAGACAAGTATGGACCTCACCTCAGGCGTTTAACTCCGCATGCCTCCTCGGAAAATCATATTTTATGGATCAAGCGATGAAATATTTGATCCTCGAGGCTCCTATGACTCAGGCTCGGACGGCCTAGGCCTGGGAAAGTGGGAATTTTTTATTTTTTATTATTTTTTACAAATGTGGGTCGTTTGAGCTCCATATCCCCCCGGGACATATGCAAGCGCCCAGCTTAACGGTGAAACCACATAAATTGCAAGTGGTCTAAACGATCTAGCTACCGAGACAGTCTTGAAAGGAACTATCTCAACAACTGTAAAGGTGCGACTCCAAGACGGCCCAGCCCAGATCTTCCGAATTACAAAGAATCTTCCGACCAACGCCGCTCGAACCAAAGAATCATTCTTCGCCAGCCCATTTAGTGTCAATCCCACGTCAGTTTCACTGGGTCTCGAAGTGGGGACTGCTGATAGACACCGGATTCGACACAAGTGAGTTCTGCCTGAAATGGCTCGTGGCCAACTCGCGGCCGTATAGACCAGGGATTGCAAAAGTGAATAGCACCTTCTGCGTTGAATCGATCAGTTGGGTTGTACTCATAGCAGGATGCAACAAGCTCCCATCGCGGCGTACGTCCTTGCTGCCGCTAGACAGGATTTCGGATGTGGTCGCTAACCCTGAGAATAAGGTGGCCCGACCAATTGGGATGGTAGTGTCAGCGGGGTCCCCTGTCAGGGTGTGGAGCCGTCGCGGTGGAATATGATTACCCGAGCCGCGTGGCACGACCTTTATCATCGCGAACGAGGACACGTCCGTCTTCTGGGTCATTGATGTACCAACCTCCAAGTGCACAATTCCACCGTAGCGCTGTAGCAAGTTTCATCGCGTCCGATATGGTTTCGGACTCGTCCCTTTTCATGAGGCCGAATTCGTAGATGGGGGGATTTTAAGGAGTCACCCACGAGGTCCATCACGCCGATTGCTTGCAGGCATGCGAACCGAAGGCGATACCATGAATCTGAAATTAAGGATGAAATTTAAATTAATTAAGATGCTTACGATAGATACCCCACCAAATGCACACTAGCTGATTTCGGGCATTGTACCTCGCACATGTCACGGTACGAATTACTTTCGACGGGCGATGGGGAACCTGGCGAGATCTCCGCGCCCCGCATAGGGCATATCAGATAAGCATCGCATGGCAGCTCCATAGAGCGACAGGATGGTGTTATGATTATGGTTTAAGTTAGACCGACTTTTGGCTTCTCGTTGTTACTTTTGATTTCGAAGTTGAGGTATGAGGGACGGCACGTTCTAGCTCGGATACACAAGACGCACTCTTTGGCCTGTATAATTTCGTCCTCTAGTATCCAAGGCGCCTCAACGCTAAAACAACCGCTCCTGGCCCATCAAGATAAGGGTCCTTGAAGAGATCACAGTTGTCGTAGTCGACGGCGGTTCCTGGAGTCAACGAATGTTAAACACGGACAGCCCTGCCCTCATGCACGGAAATCAAGGCTAGCTGTCATTGTGGGAGCGGAGTCTGGTAGGTGAAGGTTGTCCAGGCGACGCCTCGCCTGAGCCTCATCCTGTAACATAGGATTTAGGCTTCTGAGAAGCATCCAGCAACATCTTCGTGGTCTTCACGGGTCTAGGTAGAACCACGAGAAAACCACAAGTGTTTCTTACGGATGGAGACAATGTGGGTCTTTGCTTCCAACGCGTCACAGAAATCGCGGCCCGAAATTCTATACGATGTGGATAGGAATGGACATACCGTTGTGATGAGGTGGAGTATAGAGGGAGTAGATTTTAGGTTGAATATAGACGACACCTGGACGCGATCGATTAACTGCTGTGGTTTATTCCCCGAGTTCAGAAGCTTCTGCTGCCAGTTGACGAAAATGTTTGAATAGAGTGCCAACAAATACAAATATCAACAGAACAGGGTCTGTCAAAGTTCACGCTCGGCATCGGCATCGGTGAAGCACACCCCAGCCGCTCGAGGAAATGTGTCGTTTTCTAGTGCCCATGCTGGATCCGTGGGTCGGAAACGTTCCAACCGCCTGGACAACCAGAGCGGAATACCTCACGTCATTGGTCTTCCGTCCTCCAGGATTCAGTCGTCATGGGGGCAATGATATCAGCCAAACCGGGACTCAGACCACGACTGCGCATTGATTTGCTTTTCAAGCGAGGATAGTTTCAAGTCGAACAAAGCATGTGCGCCCACTCATTAGTATCCACTACTCTTGCTCACCAGTCCAAAAGGATGAGGATAACTGGCCACCTTGCCGTACAGGTATCTCGAGGCTCTTCGCCACGCTTCGGAGAACCGAATAATGGGGGAGAACAATGCGGTATTGGGTAAGAGCTGATGTATGTGCATGCGTGGGGGCAGGAAGAACCTCTCAATGTAAGCTTCTATAGGCCTTTCGATGAGACGACTCCCTTGCTTGCGCAGGCCGGCCACTCCATGCAACTTAAACGGTCGTCAACATAACCTCAACATTCCTTCTTAATCCTAAATCCACAAGGCAATGCTCAGGAAACAAGAAAATCACCAGCCCTTCGTGCGCGGAATCGACGAGCATTGACCTTTCACCTGTCTCCAAGTTGGACGAGACGCTGATGGCCATAACGGATCCCCCACCTCCATATCTGAAAGCCTTGGCCCTAATAAATCCAGAGTGAGAAATGGGGGAAACAGAATAGGGCTCAGGAGAGGTGATATCACCTTATAAGAAAGAAGAAGCTGTTCCCCCCTCTCTTGCTCTTCTACCGAGCTAGCCCTCAGTAACTGGTCTCTTATCGTTCATTGCCGTGAATCTACATTCGCCTTCGCCCTGTTTCAGTCTCACAGTCATGGGGACGCCTACCGATAAATTCCCTCGATTAAAGCTATCCTCCTCCAACTCCCACTTGATTAGTATCCCACCCCCCAGGAAGGCCGTCAATTATGGCAATTGTGATCTCTTCAAGGCATGCTACTGCGATGGGTCCTTACACGTTGTATTAGCTTTGAAACGCCCTCGGATCATTGGCGACTCGGATACGCAGGCCAAAATGGTTCTGAGAGTGCGTTCATAGCTTGTTGAACCTTATTGTGATGTATGAAATTCTCACTATCAGATCTTAGAGGTTTAAGCGTGAAGTCACGATTTGGTCTCAACTGAACCACATCAACATCCTGCCGTTCTATGGAGTAGTGGAGCTGGTCTCAGAGGCTTATCTGGCATCCCCTTGGGTGGATCATGGAGACCTTTTTGAGTTCTTGGCTGCTCGCTTGAAGTATTCCCACACATTGTCAACCTCGGAGCATACAACACCGGAGAGAATGCGTGAGGCATTCTTGACCTTTGATGAACCTTTGATGGCGCGCATGAAGGAGCTTCTACATGGGTATATTCTGATTATCACAACCCATTTCAGATCCTTTGGATCGCCTCGGGATTAGCGTACCTGCACGCAAACGGCGTCATCCATGGGGACCTCAAGGCAGCGAACATCCTACTAGATGATGCCCTTCAGCCCCTCATTTGCGACTTCGGCTTGAGTAAAAACGAGGAGTTCAATGTCACATCCGAGACAGAAACGCTATGGAACAGGAAGGTGGAAGTGTCCCACTTTAGAGGACGGGAAGTCAAGGTCGGAGAAGGCAGACATGTCCTCGTTTGGAATGACCATCGTCGAAGCGAGTCGCATCATACCTCTCATGTATTAAGGGCAAATATTTATTTACGTCCGTAATTTTAGGTTCTAACTGGGTCTGTTCCATTCCCTGCCCAAACTATCTTCCAAATACAAATGGCGTTCGCTTTGGGTCAGCGCCCACCGTTTGAACCACTCAAGTCTGGCAATGATAAGGGCTTGGTGCCGTTATGGGAACTTGCCGCATCCTGTTGGGGCCCTGAACCAGATGATCGGCTCCACGCGAGGGATGTTGTGAGGCTCTTGACTTCTTCGGAATATGCATCTGTGAGTCAGTACGACCACATAGCTATGCTAGTGAGCACTATTCTGTTAACAGCATTTGACAGCCGTCATCAGAAGCCGTCGGTGATGATGATCAGACGGATGTCGACGATCGAATGGACAACTCTCCTCCACCTTCCCCTTCCTCAACCGTTACTCTGTGTAAAAGGCGTCGTTCGACGATCGGCGACTCTGAAAGGCGAAGCGCAATCCGTCACTCCCCAATGCGGAAGTGATATGTCCTTATATTCTACGAGAAAGGATTATGGTCCCTTCCTCTTCTCACAGTCACTGTTCTTCGAAGGCTCTCCAAAAGTCCCTCGCTTCCAACAATCATAACTATATGTGACAAAGGGGAAGGACACAGCGTGATTTCTTCGAGTCAGGAATGGGGGAAACGGACTTGTCGAGTGTCCGCGATGGGGATGGGTGCATCCTTTCCCGTTGGGCTTCTGTAGACCGAGCGCGAGTTGGTTGTGTGATATTGGGTAAGGCAACACGAATCGACTTATATTGACTTATCTAATAGCGCACAAGAACACGGAAATCAAAGAATTCGCTTAGTCACTCGCCAGATTAAACGTTTCCACCAGGACATAGACTGTCAGACGATTATCATAGATCCTCGCTATTCCGCCTCATGATACTCTTATCGATTCCATTCTTCAGTGGCCGAGCCCCTCCTTGACCAGGACAGAAGCTGAGCGCCGACGCATGCCTGAACGTGGCACGGAAACTCCAAATTTGACATATTCCACTGTGCGGGCTAGGCCTTCGAGGTTACACTGAACGGAACAAAGGAAGCGACACAGCTGGGTGCACACTCGCGTTTTCCTCGCTTGTTGTAACACCTCTTGTATGGCTGTAGCAACAGCCTTAATCTCCATTCTTCTCGATTTTTAGCTCAACACCTTATCCCAACCGCGCTGAATTATCAAGTGAATAGGTCTCTGCACAGGTCCTTGCAGAATAGCGCGAGGCAACGAATAAAATATACGCTTCAACCACAGGCGCTCCCAATGCTTAAAAGCGAGCACCCACCAAAGGTTTCAATAGTACAGATTTTCCCTGTCTGCGCATCACAAAACATCCATGCCATACCATAAACATTCACCCATCAAACTGTATGACCACAGCACTCGGAAGTATGACTATCTCCAGGATGCCTTCATCAAAGTTATCACACTCCATCATCCAGTCCCTAAGAAACCAATTATCTTGAGTAAATCCTACACTATATATGATGGGCTTTATCGATCACAGCAATTGAAGGTGGTGATCAAACGGCTTCGGGTGCTCGAGGGCAATGGTGCCTACACCCAACAAGCCAGGGAAGTGGGTACTGTTTTTCTATGGCCCTAATGACAACATAGCTCTTATGAAGCCCCGAAATCAGAGACTGGAGAAAGATGTTCGCCTGCAGTTCTCCCTAACCCATGAGAACATCCTGCCCCTTAATGAAAAGATTGAGGTGATGGGTGATCTTTACCTCATTTCCCCTTGGATGGAATACAGAGATCTTTCCAGATTCTTGTCTGCCTGTCAAGAGCACTCTGGCTTACCTTCACCCCACAACCATTTAATACCCACATCAGCAAATGACAGAATGCTACATGGACACAGTATTAATTATATAGGTCTTTGTAGACAGTCCTGATCCTATGAAGTCTTTCATGGACTCCAGAGCCACAGCAGGAGCATTCAAGTACTATTTAGACAAATAAGCAGCATTCTAGGGCATCATAGTCACATGGTAAACTTTAATGGACATCATAGACACATGGTTGCCTTTCAAAGTAGCCATAGTCACATAATTGCCTATCAGGATCTCCATAGCCACATAGGTGCCTTTGGTGGGCTACATGGCCACACAGGTGCCTTTGGTGGGCTACATAGTCACATAGATGCCTTCCATAGACTGCATAGCCATATAAGTGTCTTGCATAGGTTATATAGGCATAAGACTCTCTCATAGGATTTATAGGCATAAAGTGTCCTACCATAGTTGCCAAAGGTCAACATGGGCCCCAAAAGCTTTAATATGACTTGATAAATTACTAGAACCACTTGGAACAGATATCAGCATAAGTTTGTATTGTTTTGTGAGCATATGGTATAACTAGGTGACCAGGATTGCAAAGTACATTGAAAACTACTAAATCATGAGATAGATACAAATGTATGTCCACCCAAATACCTGTTAAGATAGAATTCATTGCACTTCTCAAGCACTGTAGCTGACCTCCATGCAGTCTGCTTTAGGTCATGTGGAAGAAGATGACAGCTGTGGATGATTTGATTTACCCAGATCACCATTGCCATATGCTGATCACTATCATCAAGTGCTCTTCTAACACAATAGAGCCCACAACTCACATATGAAGTGGATTTGGTGAGGTCAAACCATTCACAGTATGCAAGCAAATGTGGGTGGTCAGGTAAGATTGTTGAAGGAAGTTTGAAGAAAGCCTGGACCTGTGCAATCTGTACTGGCAGATCTGGAAATATTTGATTAGATCAGCAAAGAGGTCAATGTTGATAGAGCAGTTGAGACATACTTTCTGGTTCACCTCATACAAGCACTGTATCAGAGTGTGACTGCTTCCCAAGTTGACATAGTGGGCCAGATCCGTTGGAAGGGAAGGCCCACACCAGATCAACTATGAGAGCCTCTGGATCTCCTGGCATCCCCAAGCAGACAGTGACTCTCTTGTACACATCAAAGCAGTCATGAATTGTTGGTATTTTGAACCTAGCATGTCCAAGGGACTTGAGGTAAGAGTGCACAGCAGGGAGAATGTTGGTGGCTCCAAAGTGGTCAGATAGGACATCCCCAGTGAGTCTGGGTAGTGGGGATGTCTTGGTGAAGTTGTATATGGAGCATTCTATGATGATTGCTCCAGTGTCAGCCTCTTCTGAATCATCACTGATATCTGACTCATCATCCAAGTCCATGCCCAAGTTTGCTTCACCCCCACCACCCTTTCCTTTAGTCTCAATGCTAGTGCCTATGCTAGGTGTCTCAATGACCTCTTCATCATCTTGGGAGTCTTCTTCCTCCATGTTCTCAGGATATAACCAGTTGATGTAGGCAACACAAATGGCCACAGCCTCCTGATGAGAAAGCCATTGTGTCATCTGGGAAGTGTAATTGTGTTTGTTGCTGGTGCAATGTGCTTGCTTGGCAAAGTCAATATGTAGCCTCTCTGGTGACTCAGTGTTGTATCCATCTGGTGTACCATGAAGCTAGATTGAGGATGTGTAATAGACAAGAAAATGAACTTTAGGAATGTTGAAGTGGTCCCAGACACCTTTTTTGATGAAGATGTCCTTATGCTTGTGGAAGGTAGCAAGTGCAGTGTCCATGTGACTGAGGTCTGCTGCATCAATGGACTTGTACTGTGCCAGGTAGATGAAATCAAGGATTGCTGTAACTGCCTTCATGGCCTCAGCTGGTATGAGATCTGCAACTGCACCAACAAACACTTTCTTTATATATTTGGCCTTTATCTTAGTCCACTGTGAGATGCCAAAGATACCACAGCTGAAATGGCAAGTGAAGGATGGGGTGGATGGACTTGTAACATTGGTCAATTGCTGCCTTCCCAGCAAGTGCTTGGCACCATGTAAAGATGTGGTGCTTGAAGACCCCCTTGTGAACCTGGTGTAGAAGGTCAGGTGGAAAAGATGTGAAGATGTTGGCATGTGGGAGATCTGCCCAAAATGATTCAATGAGGGTGTGTGGTCCTTCCTCATCTGCCTCCTCAAGTGCCTCCTGATTGCCTGCAGTACAAGCAGTCATGGCCTCCAGTACTGCAGCCTGGTTGCACAAGGGGGAGTGAAGTGGCTTGCCTTGCTGGTCTCAAGCCACCTTGCAGCATATGCATCTGCTCTCATTGACACATGCCACCAGACACTGCTCTGGGAAGTCAGAAACATGGGCTGCAATGAGTGGAAAGACCAAGCAGACCATCCCATCAGCACATGACATCTCCACACCATTTTTACCAGCTTCAACAAGGGGCTGCAAGAGCTTCTCTGTGT
>WSUE01000508.1:0-10522 GCA_019633535.1 Tulasnella sp. JGI-2019a | reverse complement strand
ACCCCCCCCCCGCCGCCCCGCCCCCCCCCCCCCCCCCCCCCCCCCCCCCCCCCCCCCCCCCCCCCCACCTGAATCCCAAGAAAGGCGTTACCACGAACATGTCATCTAGGGTGACCACTGATCCGCCAAGACTGAGGTAACAAAGGGAGGAGAACGCTAAAAGGGCAGCACTCATCTGGATACCCTCCAAGTCGATGCGACAGGTTGGATAGTGGGGTCCGTTCCGTTTCTGGCGATTTCCCATCGAGCAGATACAGTACAAGCAGCGCTGGCCATGCATTCGCAATGACGACTACATCCTTCTCCGTGAGTAGAATGGTACGGGGATGCCCTAGTATGAGGTTTTGGAGCGATCGGCACCCGAAGAGAGGTTTGAAAATCTCGAAACGACGGCGTTCTGCTGAATGGATCGAGGCCGAGAAAAGGTCTAACCAAACGAGCTGAAGTTGAGGACACGATACCGCCACTGCTGAGAGAAGGGAAAGGAGTTCCCGATTCGAGATAGCTCCCACAGTCGTGATCACGAGAGACTGCGAGCTCAATGGGGTGAGGCAGGTAAGGGCAGACTGCGCTCGGTTAAGTGTGGTTTCTAGGTCAATGGCTTCGAGATTTTTGAAAGCTTCTAGTTTGGTGTCCCACTGAGTACCGAGCCGCGAGACTGTTATATTCCGCGGACGCGGGACCGTTGCGTGCGTACGGAGGAACTTGAGCCCCTCCAGGCGTGTCAGCGCGGTGACGCCCCGAAACGCATTGGTAACGTGACCCGTTGAAGCGCCTTCATCTGCCCCAAACATGTTGCCAGACTCTCCGTCACATCATCGACTTGGTTGTGAATAAAAATTTTGAAGTCGAGTACCCCTGACACCCGGCATCTCAAGTGATTGAGGAGGTTGTTGATTGCTTCAGCGGAGCACTTGGGTCCAAGCTCAATCGAGAGGCCTTCGGTGTGACTGGATATGAAGGGAAGGAGCAGGTGGGCTGTTGTAGCCTCGTTTGCCGTCCAGGTAACCTCGGAGGCGTTGGGGAGCAACGGCCCGGACGTTGGGTTGATGAGGTAGACGTCACCGAAGATGGTCTTCGATATGATGCCAGTATATCCATTCCGGGTCAAGTGGGTTTCTGTATCATTGTAAGCGAAGGATCGCACACGACGTACATACGAATGGAACCGTTCCCACTCCACGGGCTTGATAAAATTTGGGAAGACCTGGAGGTGAACGATATCGGTTTAAAATGTATGATTGATGGGTCATAATAGACAGAGGTCAAAAAGACTTACAAGCCTGTTCTCCGGGCCTTGCTCCAATGGTGCAATGAGCTCGAGTAACGGGAAAACGCTGTTGAGGTCACGCCAGAGTACATCAATGGCAATAGCGCTCCATGTTCGGCACTCTCTCGCTGACATCGCGTGCTCAGGACGTTTGGACAGCAGCATGACCTCCTTCAGAATCTCAGGTATCTTCAAGGCTGTAGAATGCAGAATTTTCTCGCTTTCATCGGTCTTGCTTGGCTTGCCGTGTTCTCCTTTCAGGGTGCATAGAGCGTCGTTCGAATAAAGAAAACTTCAACTTCATCTGATTGAGCCGCGACTGACCTTTTGCCATTTAGTCCGTGATACGACTCGAAAGGGGAAATTTCTGGTCCCTGTTCTCTGGTCTAGAAGGTTAACATGAGGTGTTAGGATTCGCAGATCAGTGAGAGTACAAACATGGTCTCGTTAAACGAACTGAAATGACGCGCTACAATAGGGAGCTTTGGGCTGGAAAACCAAGGATCCCAACGAAATGTCAAGCTAGAAAAGTAACATGAGAAATTAAAGAAAAGGCAATATTTTGGGAAGTGAGTACCGATGGTTTTATCTATTTAAAATCATCCATTTCTAAATGGATGATGCTAATCCAGCGCAGGTTTGATCCAAGACGCCGGGGTATATGATCATTCTGTATGGACATACGACATTGTGAATAGCTCCAAGTCAAATAACATCCTCTCTTAGCCACGATGTTCAAATTTCCTCCGCTCCACTCCTTGGATCTGATGGAAAACCCAGATTCCATGGCGCACGGCCGCCCACAGCTTTCGGCTCTTCCCATCCTCAGTTGAGGGAATATTGGCCTCAGTTTGCCAACGTGTGATACCAGTGATAATCTTCAGCCCAGGAGAGCATGTGAACCCTAGGAAAGTCGTTGCGGTGACAACGTCATTTGATGAGATGGCTGATATGCCGACATTGAGACTACGGAGGGAGGTGAACGCCCTTGGCGCTGCTGTCGTATACAATTCCTCCAAGTCTATACGACAGGGAAGGCCAAGGTATTTGAGTCTTGGAAGATATGTAATGATAGCGTTGAGGATGGATAACGGAGTCCGATCGACCTCCAATGGCCCGCCGCCGAATAGGGCTAGTGTATCTAGCCCTGGCCATGCATTCGCGATAGCGATTACGTTCTCCTCCGTGAGCAGGATGGACTGAGGATGCCCTACTGCAAGGGTATCGAGCAATCGACATCTGGAGAGCGGTTCGAATGTTTCGAAACGAAGGCGTTCTTCTGGGTAATTCGAGGCTGAAAACAGGTTTAACGTCAGGTTCGAAAGTCGGGGACAGGACATCGCCACCGTTGAGAGAAGTGAGGCAAGTTCCCGATTCGAAACCGCCCCGATAGTAGCAATCTCCACCAACCTCAAGCTCAAAGGGGCGAGGCAGGAAAGTGTGGTCTCCGCCCGGCCAGGTGTGGTTTGGAAGTCTAATTCCTCGAGGTTCTTGAAAGCTTCCAGCTCCATATCCCATCGAGTACCGAGCTGTGACACGATTGTATTTCTCCCTTTCGGGACCTTCGACAATGTTATCTGCGGAGATGTCCGATGGGCTGAGACTGAGATAGCAAATGCTAACGGTACAGCACTCGTTCTGGATGCCTTCTAAGTCTATGCGACGGGAAGACGAATAGACTGGAGTCTTGGAAGACATCTAGCGAGTGCCTTGAGAATGGGTAACGGCGGCCGCTTCATTTCTGACAGGTCAGCATCGATCAGAGCCAGGGAAGCCAGCTCTGGCCATGCTTTCTCAATGGCGACTATGTCCTCTTCCGTGAGCGTATTGGGTTGAGGAGGCCCTAGTGCAAAGGCTTGGAGTAGTTTCACTGAGATTCGATTTATTTATGATATATCGGCAGAAGACATGGATAGTAGGCATAGACTGCATAGAAAGGGACACCTTGTCGCAGACGAGGTTCGTTATCTAATGAAAAGGATGAGCACATAGAGGCAAATGAATAATAAACACGGAACGACAAAAGAAGAAGAAGAACCCGAGGCGGCAACGAGCTTCGCATTGTCCTTTAACAATTCATTAAATTCGCCGCATAGCGCTTTGTTAGCGGCCTGCAACTCAGCGAACTATAACAGAGCGTCAGTCACTGAGGGGAGAAGAAGAACAAGAGGAATCAGAGAGAGAGACGTACATCGGCCACCAACTTGTTCCTTCCTTGCAAATGCATCAAGTGCAATACGATCCTGTCCTCCACAAAAGCGAGTCGAGGTCCAACAAGACTGGAGAAGTTGCGATAGTCACATCGCATGATCCAGTTCGCCGTTTCCGGGTCGAGAGGCGGCATCTTGAGAATGCGTTCGAGCTGAAAGGAAGGGACAAAGAAGCAAGGGATCAATTGGGTGCGTAGCTTATTGGCGAGGAAGAGGCACAGTCTAACAACGAACCCTCTGAACAGCGGAGGCGGCGAAAAGTAACTGCAAGAGGCGTGTCCATCAGAAAAATGAATCGCACAGAGTGTACGGGCGAGCATACCTTTGAGAACAACAACGGCGCATGATTTGGTTCCGGGAGGAGTTCGAATTCCGGGTTGCCGAAGGTTGATGGAGGGGGAGGGGGAGGGGGAGGGGTGGAGTGTGCTTTGGCCGGGATGGGTGTGTTGTCAGATCGGCTTTCAGCGGGTTCGGATGTCGGTGGTGGCTGGAACGCGTAAGAAAGCGGCGGTCAATGATACGCTTATGGAATCACAACATACAAGCCAAACATTGGACTTACCGTAACGTGCTGAAGATTAATCGGTGAGGTGCGGGTATACGATTTTTCTAGGTTCAGAGTCGATTGTGGCTGGGGGGACACCAAAAAGAGGTTTCAGTGATTCTCGTCAGGATAACCGGACTGAAGTTCAGGAACTCACCGTGTTCGAGGTCTGTGCCGACGGGGCGGAAGGTGCGCTTGGCCTTTCAGCGAGCTTCTGGGGGAGTTCTGATCAGCGACTAATCAAGGCCGAGATGTTTACTAGAACACACCGTCATGTGATCGAGTTTTGAGGAGAGGGACGTGATCTTGTGTTCCTGTTCCTCGCACTGCGTAAATGAGGTGAGACGTTGTGCTTACTTACAGCGTGAACAATCAATCACGAACCTTGCCGAATAGAAAGCGGACCAGTCGGTATAGGTCGTCACTCGACATGTCTTTCGCTTGGTCAATATCCTCCTGTATGGAAGATAAAGGTAGAAACGCGTCAATTCTGCATCGCGGGAGAGAATCAACAGCACATACGGAGGTAAAGTCATCGAGACGGGAGGAATCGAGGGGTGTGTGGGAGGGATTGAAGGAGGGGGTGTCGGTGGAAGCGTGCTCAGAGAAGCGGAGAACGGTCAAGAGGGTGAAAGAGGCGGCAAGGATGACCAGGACGAGGATGACGTAGGGTTGTAAACCAGAACCGTTGGCGATTACAGATGATGGAGTGGGTGTGGCTGTGAGAGGTTGCGGGATAGGGATATAGTACGTTCGAGTAGGGGTGGGAGGGAGAGACTCTGGGACGGGTGGTGTCGCGAAAGTGGAAAGTTTGGCAATCGCCCAGTCAGCGAGTTGCATAGTCATATCGTTGAGTTTAGCAATAATCATCTTCCTGGACGCCTCCATTGTAGCTGGTTCCGACGATTTAGGCGAAAGACGCAGAGAGGGACGAAGAGTGGGTGGTGGTTAAGAGTGTTGCAGGCGGTTTGTATTTGGGCGACTGATAAACAAACCAAAACAGAAAACACGACACGGAAGGGCAGACAGTCCCGACGTACGCTCCGACGGCTATTCAGCTGACCAGATCGACATCGACCGCGGAGTATTGAAGCGGACGCGGAGCTGAAGTTGACGATTCGTGCAACGGTCGATTCCCTAGATCAGATTGGCGAAACGCATATTCGATCCGAGCAGTATGATGTAACACCTTTTGCATTGCTATTTTAGTACCGCGTCGCGTCACTGAAAGTTCCCGCTTTTGACATTGTAGGTGACGAGTCAAAAGATTATCTGGCAGGACGATCCATGTGCAGCGCGTGCGAAAGCCGTCATGGGCTGGACCCTAGTTCGATGACGACGTTGAGCGGGTCTGGTACTTCGCCCTTACTGACTTACTTGACGTCGTTACTGAACCTTCTGATTCTTGGAAGGGATCCATCCACGGGCTATCCAAAGGTCTCGGCGCCTGAAGCGAGCTTGCTTTGGAAGTAGGTGGAGATGGCTAGGATCGTGAAGCAGATGAACTTGTTCAGTGTCCAGACTACAGCTACTGTAGCCTAAACTCTGTCGCAACTTCCCATTATTTTACACCTCAAGAATACAGATGCGGCCGTTCCTAATTCACCAACTCAAAGTCGGGAAACGTATGAAAGATATGTATTTCAGTCACGATAGCAGATCTCCTGATCATGATGAAGAGAGGTCAAGCGCACCATGGCAGCGCCCGCCACAAAGCTCGAGGCATGGTTTAAAATCTTTATTAAAGTCTTCGCAGTATAGCCTCAATCCTAGGTTATCCGAGGTCCAAGTTAGCGTCTATGTTCGAATAGAATTTAAGTGCCCTAAGGGTGAAGGTAGCGGGTTGCTTTATCCAGCACCATGGTGAAGCCGACCTTAAGGATCGGTTCATCGCTCAGTGATATGTGCAAGAAGCCCAATTTCGGAGACATGAAAACCAAGAAGATTTTCACAACTGCGTATAACAATCATGTCTACGAGTCAGTGAAACAAGCATATAGATAACGTGAGCTAAGTGCAGTCTCGATCCGCAAGAACAGTGATTCCATAGGGTGGATATGGCCGCAACGTCGTCAGCTACGACTGTTCAATTTCCACCGCCACGCCCCTTTGGATCTGATGGAAAGCCCCGATTCCATCACCTACAGCAGCCCAAAGTTCTGTCTGGCGATTCATCACCCATCCCCTAGGCTCAAACTGCCACCTCGAGGCCCCATTGTCGATCTTCGATCCTGGAGGGCATATGAATCCCAGGAATGCTGTCACAGCGTCAACATCATCTGGGGAAACGGCTGATCGGCCAAGATGGAGCTGGAGGAGAGATTCGAACGCCTGGGACGTGGGACTCGTCTGAATGCCATCCAAGTCTAAGCGACATGGAAGACCAAGTTGTTGGAGACCCGGCATATATCTAGCGAACGCCTTGAGGAGGGATAATGGGGTTCGCTCTTCCTCCACCAGACTATTACTCATCAGAAATAATCGAGTCAGCTCTGACCATGCATTTGCAATGGAGATTATGTTTCCCTCCGTGAGCTGGATGGATCGGGGATGCCCTATCTCGAGGTCCTGAAGCAATCGGCAGTCAAAGAGGGGTTTGAGCGTCCCAAAATGAGAGAGCTCCGTCGACTTAGTCGTACCCGAGTACAGGTTTAACCAAAGCTTCCGAAGTTGAGGACACGATGTCGCCATCGCTGAGAACAATGAGGCGAGTTCCTGGTTCGAGACTACGTCGACTGCGATGATTACAATGGACTGCAAGCACAAGGGAGTAAGGGAGGTAAGTGCAGACTCGGCCCGGCTGAGTGTAGTTTGGAAATCTAAGATCTCCAGGGTTTGGAACGCTTCCAGCTTCGTGTCCCATTGAGTACCGATCTGGGACACTGTTCCGTTCCGCTGCGGGACTTTCCCAAGTATGCGGAGGGACTTGAGCTGCTTTAGACACGTCAGCGCGGTGACCACTTTCGGCGCGCCAAAACGTCTCGGCAACATGACTCTCTCGAGGGCCTCCATCTGCATCAAACACTTTGCCAACTCCTCGTCCACGTCATCGACTTGGCGGTGGATAAAGAACTTGAACTCGATTACGCTTGCTACCCGGCTTCCCAGGAGTTTGAGGAGACTGTTGATGATTTTAGTGGGGCACCTAGATCCAAGCTCGATGCGAAGGTGCTGGGTGCGACTGGACAGGAAGAAAAGAAGTAGAAGAGTTGTGGTAGCTTCCTCCGCTATCCAGTTAACCTTGATCACATTTGGAAGTATTGATCCGGAAGATAATCTGTTAAGGTGGACATCGCTGAGAATTCTCTCGGAAATGCGACCGGTATATCCGTTCCAAGTCGAGCAATCTTCTGTGTCATCGTAAACGAGGGACCGCACACGACACGCATATGAGTCGAGCCGTTCCCAATCAACTGGCTGAATAAGATCCGGAAAGATCTAGAAGTGGGCGGTATTAGTTACAAAGAAACGAAGCGCGCAGAGTATATGAGTAAGGGGCAGAAGTAAGTAGAAGTCAAGAGACGTACGAGGCTCCCCTCTGCGTCCCGCTCCAACGGTGCAATGAGTTCGAGTAATGGAAAAATGCTATCGAGATCGCGCCAAAGCACATCAATAGCGACGGGGGTCCATGACCGGCACACTCTCGCCGATGCTGCACGATCGGGGCGTTCGGATAGTTGCATGACTTCCTCCAAAATCTCGGGGATCTTCAAGGCTCCGGATTGCAGATTCTTTTCGCCTTCATTCATCTTGTTCAACGTGCCGAGTGTTTCTGTGGTAGTAGTACAGATCATCAGTTGGACGCAGAAATTCTTCAGTCGCTCTTATTGAGTCGGGGCTGACCTTTTGCTATGGCTGTGGTGAACGAAATATTCAGGCCCTGTTTGCCGAGGTTTTACGGAACAAATCCTCCCCCTTCTACGGTACGGGCGAAGACACGAATGGATATTTCATTCTGCTCCTAGCTCTCGGGGTGCGACGATTGTCGTACTAGTATGCCTCCTTAATGAAACCGGTGCGGTGAAGTAATAAGCGCCAGCTGCATCATGACGACCTTCTATATTAACGCCAACAACACCCATTAAGTGGCTCGCGGCCTCTATCCTGAAGAGTAGTGTGACCTTGGATATTCCTTCTGCCAGTTGGTGAACTGTGCTTATTCGTTTACTTGTATACTTGTTGATGTTATAGCGTCCGTCCTGGTTGAACTGTATGTGTATCGTCTCTTGCCAAGGCCTAGAATGCTGGTGGTCGAGACCCTTCCAGTACCTAGGTATAGATAAGAATGCGCGCAAACACCTATTTTATAAATGTCCAACTGGCGCCTTTGTCGGTGCGTCCTATTGAGGGGGAGGATTTTCGTTGACTGGGGCCTCGCCCCCACATAATCAAGCTATCTCGGCGCTGCTTATGAACTCTTCCGCGTTGGGCTTAAGTAGGCCACGACTGTGAATTTCAATTGCTTACTCTCGAAGATGCTGAAATCCGCAACGTTGGTGTGCGCAATCCACAACTGATAGGTACTTGGATACCAATAGGACAGGTTAGAACGGTGATGGGTCTCAACCCTATCCAAGCTTTGATCGAGGGTGATAAAATCTCCCATTGGTGTCCGCATGGTCTATTGGCCTGCCTTGGCTGCGCTCGCGACCTAAACCAGTAGAAGAAATCTGGAGAAAGCTTTTCAAGATTATGTTCCTCGTTAAACCTGCTCGAGGCTCTTCTAACATAGCTGACCTCGTCGGCCAATGCTAGGTAGAGCCCCCATGGTAGGGCGAAGACAGGGAAATGAGAGGGAGAATATGAAATAACATCCGATCCCACGGACAGAAAGTAAGTCCAGACTTCAACCACACAAATTGACTTGAAATGATGTGTCGGCAAATGGCTTGCCTTCCAAACATCACCTTGCTCATTTTTGCCTAGCAGATTCCAGTTCAAAATCTCTGAAACAATGTTTATTACACATGGGTTCTTGCATCACAATTGATGATCTAACAGGCATCAGGTCAGAAGAGGCAAAACAAAAAGACTACAAATGCTGTACCATGGTACTCACCTTGCATCAGCACATAAATGCCATGAGAGGCAAGGTTATTGGGTTCAGACAGAGATGAGTGTGCTTGCAGCATTGTGCAAGATTTGTATGCTGCTGTAAGGTTATATAACTTCATCATGCACATGCTGTTCTGGCTGTTGTTTGGGATAGATGTTTCAGGGCCTCCAAATCCAACATTGCCAAATTTGATGGTGACCAGAAAGTGTTCAAAAAAATGGTGGTCTGTTCCTCTCAGATCCATATTTGTAGGAGGCTGGAATGTTTGTGGTATGATCCTAGAGTGGGGAAATTCAGTACAAGTGAAGGGCATTATTGTCAGAGTCAGATGTGGTGGAGATGTATTGGAGCAGGGCATCATATCACTGGAACTGGTGAAGAGAACATTCATTATTACACTACCTAGTTCTGGGGAAAGGAAGATGGTGCACAGGTGGTGATTACCCCTGAAACCAGTGTATGCATTCATCAATTACCATTCCCATGGCCAAACACTCATAAATATGATTGTAGAGAAACTAATGCCCTTCAATATATATGTTGCACTTTCTCAGAGCTCTGGTAGAAATACCATTTGCCCTCTCAGGGACTTTGATGCACAACTACTCCACATGGAATGTTAGAGCTGGAAGATTCAAGGCTATCATAATGGGTTGCCTGCAACATCCAGGTTTACCTTTAAGCACCCACACTTTGCCCTAAGTGCTTGCATTTGATGCATGCATTCTTCCTCTAAGTCAAATTGCCATTTGCCATGTCCATGTTCAAGTTCTACACACACAAGATGCAGGTCACCAATCCCCATGTTTGTGTTCAAGATTTGACATGTGCACCTCAGATTTCACCTGGCAGGCAAATCCAGTTCCCACACCTTGAGAAGTGCCCTCCTAAGAGTAAACCACTTGGTGATTGGTCATCACTTTGGGCTAGGAGTTGGCAAGTGAATAGGAGCAAAGCCTAAGCATAGGCTAATCTTTGACAAGCCTGAGAAACCTGAGAAAGAACTCTTGCACAGCCTTAGGAGTTTGTGTTGCATGAGGAGGTAAAACATTCTCAAAGGAGTTCAAACTTCAACTGACCTATTAGAATAGTTCCAATGTTAAGAGTTAGCTCCTTGCTAGACTCTGATAGGCACTTCTGTGCTGAGGGTGCCAACCAGGGGTACTCACTGGTGGCTATGGCTTGTTCTGGAGTTGAGATAGAGAAGAGAATGGATTGAATGACACTAGATTACAAACAGGTGTTTGCAATGGGGAATCCTACAGCATTCCCCTTGCTTTATATACTAAATCTAAAGGAATCTTCCAGAACATTCTCCTAATATCTTCCTAAGGCTGACTGATCCCTCCACCATGCTGACTGATACTTTCAGTATGCTGACTGAGCTTAGACTTGTAAACCATATAGATCTCCTAAGAGAAGTTTCCTTCAATGGTTTGGCA
>WSUE01000507.1:0-11959 GCA_019633535.1 Tulasnella sp. JGI-2019a | reverse complement strand
TTGTCCTCGGACAACACTAACTTCCTATCCAATTAGCAGCTCCTATCGCTGTGTGGTGAACGATCACCGAGTGGTTAGACTCTTAGGGGGTGCTTCTTGCAGCGTGGGAATCAGACTTCGCCTGGACACTTGCTTCTTGGCGCGCGTGTAGAACTTGAACATTATCCCGTTAACAGTGACTTCCCCTCCATGCGTGTAGATACTTCAACATGTAGAAATGTTGGCTTTCCAAGGCATGCGGGTAGAATGAACAAACATAACAAATGTTGACTTGGGGACTTGGCGTGCTTTGCAAGGATGAATGTAAAACAATGGGCATTTGCTTGGTGTGAAGTCGCATAGGGCAAATGTAGGTGATGAGGGCAAATACAATATGACAATGAATGAAAAAAGAAGAGAAGCAATCTCAGAAATGATTGCACTTGCCCAAGACAAGAAACTCAACCCTATCAAGGCCCCTGACCTTAATCTGATTATCTCGAATGAGGAAACTATCACTGTGATAAAATCAGCCCAAGGGGGGAAATCCCCAGGTGAGGATGGAATCATATACAAATTCTACAAAAAGTGGCTAAAATGGGAAGACTCCCCCCCCCCACTAACCCAGAATCGGATAATAATAAAAAATACCTGATAATATCTGAACTACTAACCAAAGTTTGGAACTCTCCATCCAGAGAAGAAAAAGGGACCCCAAAAGAATACAAAAAGGGCCTTATGTGTTTAATATACAAGAAAGGAGATAAAAGGGACATTAAGAACTATTGCCCAATAACACTCCTAAACACAGATTACAAACTAGAAACCAAGTGTTACACTAGAAAAATGGGAATGACCATCCCCTTGATCATATATAAAGACCAAGCAGGGTTCATACACAGCTGAGACATACTAGACCATGTCAAATTAGCTAAAGTAGTAACTGAATACTGTGAAACCAAAGAGATAGATGGAAACATAGTATCACTGTACCAGGAAAAGGCATATGATCAAATAGATCATACATACCTATGGGACATCCTCCAAGCATATGGAATCCCTGAAACATTCATTAATAGAGTTAAAGACTTATACAATGATGCCACAACCTCAGTCATGGTCAACAAAATAACATCATCCCTGTATGATGTCAATAGAGGAGTGAGGCAAGGAGACCCTATGTCATGCCTCCTCTTCAATCTAGCAATAGAACCCCTAGCTGAATTGCTTAGAAGATCTAAACTTAAAGGAATTAAAATTCCAGGAAGCATAGAAAGACTAATGTGCAAACTCTTTGCAGACAATACCCTAATCTTCTTATCAAAGGAAGACAAATGGTCACACCTGGTGAAAATCATGAAAAAATGGTGCTTAGCATCCACAGCTAACTTTAACATTACTAAGACAGAAATCCTTCCTATTGGAACAGAAGAACACTGTGCTGACATCATCAAAATGAGATTGCTCCAAGGCATCAGAAGATGGTGCCAAGGAGTCCCAGATGTAAGAGGAACACTCCCCAACAACATAAAAATCATTGAAGATATAAAATCCTTACAAGTCCTTGGAGGATATGTAGGGAACAAACAAGACAGAGAGTCAATATGGGAAAAAATCCTATCAGGCATGGAAAATGCAACCCTGAGATGGTCCAAATGCCACATGACATATAAAGGAAAGAAACTAGTTACTAGCTTCATAATCCTATCAAGGGCTCAATACCTCCTCATGACTAATGACCCACCCAAACCAGTCATAGACAGAATCCAAAACATGGTTTGGAAAACAATATGGCAAAACAAAGCCAAATCAATAATGAAATTAGATGACCTATACCATCCAATTAAAGAAGGAGGACTCAACCTACCTAACTTTAAAGCAAGACAAGAAGCAGTCTGACTCAAATGGGTCGCAAAATGGCAACTACCAGCAGAAAACAGACCACAATGGTGCTCCTTTCTAGACAAAATTCTCAACAAACTATCAAAAGATGGTTACAATGTCAGAAAAACATCTGTCCTAAACCAAAAATGGAAACTGAATAGGGGTAATAGAAGTAAACTATCCCCAGAACTGAGAGACATGATCTCTACAGCAATTAAACATAATGTAGCCATCAATGATAGAAGACTATCAAGAAAAGCCAAAGGCCAAATACCCATATGGCTATCCAACTTCTCAACTAAGATGAGAAGAGATGAGAACCTAAAAGGCTCTCATAACCTGAGAAAAATACACAATGTTGCAACTCAAGAGGACCTAGTCAAACTCAATCTAGGACCACATGAAGGATGTAAATCCCACAACAAATGTGTACAAACAAGGAATGAATGGCTATTTGCCATCAAGCCATCCATGAGTGTGCTTAATGGCAGACCCAGATATCCTGGCACAAGAAATACAGACAGCCTTAACCAAAAGAAAAATGAAATAGTAGAAAATACTAAAAGAAAAAACAATGATGAACCCTTCATCATAAATCCTGACATAACCCACTATGGTGACATCATGCTAGCCACTAGGATCTTTGGGAACAAATCAGATTACCAAAACACTGCCTATAGGGAAATTAATGTAAACCCTAACCTTCCTCTGCTAACAGTATATACTGACAGCTCTGCAGAAAAAAATGGCCTCACCAATGGAAGATGTGGAGCTGGAATATGGTCCACAGACCTCATATAGGAAATCCCTAAGAATTCCTGGAGACAACCCCACAAACAATAGAGGGGAATTAGCTGCTGTAATGTGGGCACTAGAACAAACCCCAAAAAATAGGGAATTAACCATCAAAACTGATTCCCAATATGTTATAAACTCCCTAAATGAAGGAGGAAACAAAAACAAAGACCATGGATGGTTTGGAATACCCAACTGAGACATCATGGAAAGATCCCTCTACCTGATAAGAAGAAGAGAAGCTAAGACAATAATCCACAAAGCTAAAGCACATAGTGGAACTATCAGTAATGAAGAAGCAGACAAAAGAGTGAAACAAGCCCTTAATCTCCCTATCCTGGATAACTATGAAACACATACACCAATGCAATGGAAATCCAATGGAGCTAGACTCTTGAGCATGTGCTTTAGAGACCTATATAAATGGACCAACTCCTTAAGTTGGAAAGAAAGACACCCCAGAATTGTTGAATGAGTCAATAAAATAAGACAAGACATTGAAAAAGACTCCAGGAACCTTTATAATGAAGCATCCCTATGGGAGAGCATAAGACACCCCCTGATAAGAAGAGAAGTAACAGACTTCTTATGGCAAGCCATACATGGAAGAACAGTATGTAGAACCTTCATACATAAATGGGGAGGGATATGGGAAGAAAGAGCACTATGTGAATGCAGTGCATTGGAATCCCTAGAACATATCTTAACCAAATGTCAAAACGAATGGCACCATGAAACATGGTTACACTGTGGGAAAATGCTAAAAAAAGCAAATGCCACCAAAAACATAGAGTTTGAGCCCCCCAGCTACAACCAGATCCTGGGAATCAGACTTCTAGATATAGGAAACAAACAAGCAGAAATGCTAACAAAGATAATAATCTCTGAAACAGCCTTCCAAATATGGAAACTAAGGAACACAAAGAATGTGTGACAAAATAATAAATAAGAAGATGGCAATTGCATCTCTTAACAACAGTATTATCAGAATAGTCCAAATCGACTTGAAGATTAACAAACTACCTGAATACCAGAACAAAGGAAAGCCAAAAAGTGCCCAAACTCCAATTGAGATATGGAAAGGCCTGATTGAAAAGGAGACCCATGGTCGATACAAGGTTATAGATGACTTCAGATGAAGGAGGAGTGAGCCAGAGACTGGGAGGCAATGATGGCAATGCCAGAGCCCCTTTCTACCAAACCTCCAGAGGGCCAGTAAGGAACCAGAAGGTACCCAAACACCCCTGGACCACCCCTGTAAAGGGTTAAATGGGGCATGTGGTGTTGCTACCACTTCAACTGAAACTGTATTCAACTGAGTATAGTGAGCAGGTGCCTATGGTCTAGTATACATCCAGGTTGAAGGCCTTGTGCTGTCTATTAGCCAGTTGGGGGGGGGGGTTAGTTGGGTCACACCCACACTGTTAGGAAACACGGAAATGTGGGACCTCTTGTCTGATAGCGGATTCCCCTCTGACCTCACAAAAAAATTAAAAAATTAAAAAATAATCACTGCTCAGCACTCAATGTGCCACATGTAATCGAAAAATACATCACCAAGGAAATTAATAAAGGCTGATACATAGGCCCATTCAACATTATTGAACTAGAAGCACTAATAGGACCCTTCCACTTGTCTCCTCTTGGTGTCATTCCCAAACAAGGCACATCTGAGTTCTGCATCATCCAAGACTTCTCCTTCCTGAGCAATGACCCCAACCACTCATCTGTCAACTCCAGCATCAATGCAGCCAACTTCCCTTGTGGATGAGGCTCGTTTGTGAACATCTCTGAGATCCTGATCAACTCCCCACCTAGCTCAGAGGCCATGACCTTTGATGTTGATGCAGCATACTGTAACATTCCCATCCATCCAGATGACTGCTGACACACCATAGTGATCTGGGCAGACAGAGCATATGTTGACACAGCCCTAGCCTTGGTCAGGCCAGCCCTGCAGGCATCTTTGGCAGGATTGCTGATGCAGCAGCTGCAATCCTCAGAAAAAGGGGTATCGGCCCCATAGCAAAATGGGTCAATGATTTCTGCTTCCTACAGTTGCCCAGCCACAGTACATCCCTCCAACAGTTCGCATATGACAAAACCACCATATATGCCTTCAGCACTGAAGTAGGCTTCCTATGGAAGATCCTGAAGACCCACCCCTTTGCTGCAGTTTTCTGCTACATAGGTTTTGACTGGGATATCACTACATTATTTGTCCTGATCCCTGCTGAGAAGAAATCCAAGTATGTTGACCACCTAACCACATTTCAGTCAATGACAAAGGTCTCAAGGCACACAGTTGAGAAACTTTCAGGCATGCTGGTCCACTGTGCCCTGGCAGTACCCAAGGGATGGTCAAGGCTGCCAGCAATCACTGCCTTCCTAGCTTCCTTCATGTTCCTGTCCAACCCTCTAGCAGCATGCTCTCCTCCACCTGCAGTATCTGCAGACATTGACTAGTGGATAACAGAGCTCTCCAAACCTGTATGCAGCTCACAACTCACATGCCCACCACCACAGACCAATCTTAGATTCTGGGTGGATGCATCAACCTTGTTTGGCATTGGCATAGTCCTCTCCATGTCATGACTTGACAAGGATGAAGTAAGAAAGCCAACTGTGAGAATTGGTAAAGAGACCAAAGGAAGGAAGGTTCACCTTGTGTCTGACTCTAGACTCTGACTGCACTTTGTCCTCATGTTGTACCTTCTGACCTGTCCTGTGACTGCCTCATATGTAAAAGTCTGGATTCTCTGCCTTGTGTCTCAATAGTATATATACAGTAGCAGCAAGAGGACTTATTCCTCACACAACATCTTGTATCCCCTCAAGTACTAGTTCCCTTCCAAATCAACTCTTATACTCTTTGCCATCTCATTCTGTGCACCATCTGCACCACTCTACCTTGAACACTGAGGGCATAGTCCTGTGGTCCCTAGCCCACTTGTGACATTACATTGCATCTTATGACCACACCACTATCTTCATGCCCTGCAATTGATACTTCCTGCAACAACTGAGAGAAGATCTGAACCCAGATGTCACCAAGGTATTGCAATGAATCCCAGGGGAAATCACACAACAACAAAACAAAGAACAGAAAGATGCATTCTGCCTGTTCATGGTCCACCACACCAATGAAGTAGAAGCTCTTAGGATCTTCCCTTACAGATTCATTCATCAACGAACCCACCACTGGGTCACCATTAATGTTCCATACCTTCTGTTCCAACTACAACTCTGACTCCTCTGACACCTTGACCTCAGAGCATGACAACTCTTCACAATCCACTACACACATACCCTCTTCTGAAATGGCCACTGCCATGGACCAACTTATCATTCAGATGGCCATGATGGCCACTGAGATAACGAATCTCTCCCAAGCACTTCAGAACCAAGCAAACCAATTACCCATCCAACCCCCTGCACCAACTTTCATCCAGTACCACTTCAATTCCAACCCTGCAGTCAATCAACCATCAATCACTGATCACATTGTCAATGCTAGATCTGAGAAAGGACTGAAGGTAGCAAATCCAGAATGATATGACAGCAAGAAGAGAGGTGAGAAGGCCTATGAATTCACCTCTCAGTGTGATCTCTTTCTTGCACTCAGTGCCCAAGCCTTCACTAGCAATGATGTGGCAATCGTATGGGTGATAGGATATCTAAGCAATGACACCTTCAAATGGGCCATGCCCATCATGTGGCATGTTGGAACTCCCCAAGCTACTATCGACATGTGGACCAAATTCAAAGAAGCCTTCATTGTGGCCTTCGGAGATCCGGACTGGGTTGGGAAGGCCAAGAGGGCCATCCGAACCCTGGTACAAACCTCATTGGCAGCCCAATACACATCAGAGTTCAACAGACACATGAGCATGCTCACCTGGAATGATGATGTGCTTAGGTTTCAATACAGGCAAGGCCTGAAAGCAGAAATTAAGATCCAGAAAGCAGTGATAGGATGGGGCACCATGTTGGAGGCCATCCAACAAGAAGCCATCACTGTCGACAATCTCCCCTTCAAAGCACACCAAGAGGAATGCTGCCAAAACCCCCATCCACCACAACCTCCATGTTTCAACTTCCAGCCTCAACAACAGATGCCACAAAATCACCAGGGACAGTTCCAGTCCCAATCACAACAGCCACAACAATCGCAGCAGCAGCAACCAAACCAAGTGCCACCTCCAAGAGATCCTGATGCCATGGTCATCAATGGACAAGGACATCAGTGACTATCAGAAGCTGAGAAGAAGAGGAGACACAAAGGAGGACTCTGCATGCGATGTGGAGAAGCCAGGCACTTTGCCATGAACTGCAACAAGCCCAGTGGTGGTCAAAACAACAGTCAGTACAGAGGTCAAGGTAGAAGGGGAGGTTGGCAAGGAGGTCAACAGAACAGAAATGGAGGAAGGCAGTGGGGAATCAATGCAGGAGGGATAGACCCTCCCATCTGGAATCACAGCCCAACCAACATCACAAGCCGAGGGTGGGACAACAATGAAGACGCCCCATCACCTCCTCCCCCAGCTCCAGCAGATGAATCTGACACATCAGGAAAATACAGGGTCTAGGGTGCACTGTGCAGCCACTAGACCAATCACTGGGATACACTTCAAACAAAGACTCATATGCTCATTCACTCCCCTGTCCATGTCCATGTCCACCTCCTCCTATGCCTTCACCTGTCAGTAGGATAGTCAATGCAGTAAATGCTCCTACAAGCAGCATGAAGGATAAGGAGATACCTTTTGAGCTGTCAGTTTTCCTTGAATTCCCCTATGTCACAGTTCCTGTTCTCACTCTCTATGATGCCAGCACATCAGCAGTCTTCATTCACCAACACCTCATCAGTAAATTCCATTTACCCACAGAATCTATCCAATCCAGGAATGCATATACCATCAACAGTTCTCCCATCCAAGACAGAGGGATCTCTCAGAAAGTCAAGGGTGTCATGAAGATCAATAACCACAGTAACCAACAAAAATTCTTCATAGCCAACATCAGCTGGTACAATGTTATCATCAGTCTCACTTGGATCAGGCAACACACACCACATATCAAGTGGTTGCTGGATGGAGCTGATCACATGGTTTTCGCATCAAGATATTGCTCCAGTTCATGCCTACCAATGCCAGCAGACACATACAGGGTAGACTCTTGAGAACCAAGGACAATTCAGCCCCCCAAGGTCATGGTCAAAGAAGAAGAAGAAGGCACAGTGACCATTCTGGGACCTATTGACATCACCTTCTCATCAGGACCAGCATTTGAACTAGCATGAAAGCACACAGTTGACCCTGGACTCTTCTGGTACAGAAAGGAGAAGGAGCTTGTTGTGGTGGCAGGACAGTCACATTCCACATGCATTGCAGAAGCAGAACAAGCTGGCAAACCCAAGAAAGAACCAAAGGACATCATTCCTGCCGAGTTCCATGAGTTCCTGGATATCTTTGACAAGGAGGAATCACAAGTACTACCACCATGACGATCCTACAACCTCAAGATCAACCTGGTACCAGGTGCCAGACTGCCATTCAAGAAGATCTATGCTATGTCACCAATAGAGCTTGATGCTCTTTGAACCTACTTAGATGAGAACCTTGCAAAAGGCCATATCCAACCCTCCAAGTCACCAGCAGGAGTGCCAATCATGTATGTCAAAAAGAAAGATGGGAGCCTCAGACTCTGCATCAACTACCATGACCTCAATGCCATAACGATCAAGAATTGGTACCCCCTTCCACTCCCCAATGAGATCATGGACAGAGTACAGGGTGCCAAGATCTTCAGCAAGATCAACATCAGAGCAGGCTACAGCAACATCAGGATTGCTGATGGTGACAAATGGAAGATGGCTTTCAGAACCCATTATGGCCACTACAAATACACAGTCATGCTGTTCAGACTTATGAATGCACCTGCCAACTTCCAACTATTCATGAACAACATCTTCAGTGACATGCTAGACCACAAAGTGATCATCTACCTTGATGACATCCTAATCTTCACTAAAAACAAGCAAGATCACAACCAGATCCTGAAGAAGGTCCTCCAACGACTATGAGACAACCACACCTGGGTGAATCACTCCAAATGCAAGTTCATGCTCAAGGAGATTGAATACCTCAGGTTCATCATCAATGGAGAAACAATGCAGGTGGACAACACAAAGATCATGGCCATCAAGGACTGGCCTACACCTAAGAATGTACACAACATTCAGGTCTTCCTAGGGTTTGCCAACTTCTATAGATGGTTCATCCAAGGATACTCCTGTATCACATGACCCATCATGGATCTCCTTTGAAAAGAGACAGCATTCAAATGGGAGAAGAAACAGGAAGAGTCCTTCCAACAATTCAAGAACATATTCACATCAGCCCCCATCCTCACATTCCCAGACTTCACCAAGCCATATGTCATCAAGACAGACTCATCGATATTCGCCAGAGGAGCCATCCTGTCACAAAAAGGCATGGATGGTCACCTCCACCCCATCACATACTCCTTGAAATCACTGACATCAGCAGAGAGGAACTACAATGTCTACAACCTCGAATTACTGGCCATCTATGAGGCATTCAGGGAATGGCAACAATACTTAGAAGGAGCTGTGGGAGTCATGATTGTCATTACAGACCATGCAAACTTGGAAACATTCCTCACTACAAAAGAACCATCTCAAAGACAAGCCAGATGGAGTCTGTTCCTGGCAGGATTCAACTTCAAGATCGTTTACAGACCAGGGGTCAAGGCACATCCCAACCGACTCAGTCAAAGGCTGGATCATCAGCCACAGGGGGGGGTAGAAACCTTCAAACCCATCCTTGATTCCTCCCATTTCCTTCATATTGCCACCACTCAGTTCTCTGACATTGATTTCATCACATGCATTTGTCAGATGTTATGCAGAGACAAGACAATGGCTGCAACCCTGGCCTTCTTCCAACATAACCCCCAAGACACCCCAGCTGCCATCAAAGAAAAGTTCAAGGAGTTTGAAGTAAAAGGAGGGATCCTAACATACAGAGGAATGGTCTATGTACCAGATGATAAAGAACTTAGGAGGGACATAGTGGAATCAAGGCATGATGCTATCACAGCAGGACATCCAGGAAGGGCAAGGACATTGGAGATGATGATGAGGGATTACTGGTGGCCATCCATGACAAGATACATGCATACCTATGTCAACAACTGTGATGTTTGTATCAGAACAAAGACAGTCAACCAACCAATTGTTGGCCTACTACAACCACTGGAAGCTCCAGAAGGATGCTGGACTGACATATTGTATGACTTCATTGTCAAACTACCTACCACTGCTGCAGGGCACAACACCATTCTTGTCATCATTGACCAATTCACCAAGCATGCTCACTTTGTGGCCACCAATGAGAATATCATGGCAAAGCAGACAGCCAAACTGTTCCTTGATAATGTCTGGAAGCACCATGGCATGCCACTGAGGACCATATCAGACAGAGGCTCAACATTCAACTCAGCCTTCATGTGCCAACTCTATGTGATGATTGGAATCAAACCCAACTTCTCTACTGCTTACCACCCCCAAACTGATGGGCAGACAGAATGAGTCAACTCCTTACTTGAGCAATACCTTCAGGCTTATGTGTCACACCAACAAACAGACTGGGACACATGGTTACCCATCACAGAATTCCAATACAACAACATGCCTCATTTGTCAACTGGGTATAGCCCCTTCTATGTTGACAATGCCAGCCACCCCAAGATCTCACCTAAGATGCTTAATAGCATGACTGTCCCTAGTGCTGAAGAAATGGCAGAGCAGATCAAGGAAGTAGGAGAAGAAGTAAAAGCAGCACTAGAAATGGTGAACAAGAAGCACAAGAGGTTCTATGACAAGCACATACAATGAACTGTTGAATATCAAGAAGGCAATTGAGTGTGGTTGAGCCATATCAACCCCATTACTCACATTCCCATGATAACCACCAATCGTCCAGCACAAAAACTCAAACATCACTGACTAGGACCATTCACAATCAATAAAAAGATCAGCAAACTCACATACCAATTGCAACTTCCCCCCATGATGAAGATCCACCCTGTCTTCCATGCCTCACAACTATCCCCTGCAAAGAATGATCCAATCATAGGGTGATGTTATGAGCCTCCTCCACCAGTTGTCACAAAAGATGGAGAAGAAGAGTATGTTGTTGAAGATATCATCGACTCATGATGGTACCAAACTCATTTCCAATACCTTGTCAAGTGGCTCAGGTATGATGCATCTGAGAACTCCTGGAACTATCTGGAGGATACAACCAACACACAAGAACTCATCAATGCCTTCCATCAAGCATATCTGGAAGCCCCTCACCCACAATGGCCAACTCACCCTTCTCTCCAATCTCAGTCTCATTGGCCTTAGAGGGGGCAACTGTCATGACTTGACAAGGATGAAGTAAGAAAGCCAACTGTGAGAATTGGTAAAGAGACTGAAGGAAGGAAGGTTTGCCTCATGTCTGACTCTAGACTCTGACTGCACTTCATCCTCATGTTGTACCTTCTGACCTGTCCTGTGACTGCCTCATGTGTAAAAGTCTGGATTCTCTGCCTCGTGTCTCAATAGTATATATACAGTAGCAGTGAGAGGACTTATTCCTCATGCAATGTCTTGTATCCCCTCAAGTACTAGTTCCCTTCCAAATCAACTCTTATACTCTTTGCCATCTCATTCTGTGTGCCATCTGCACCACCCTACCTTGAACACTGAGGGCATGGTCCCATGGTCCCTAGCCCACTTGTAACACTCCAGCTCTTGGAACTTCTGGTTGCTGAGACCTGGCTGGAAATCAGAGGGCAGGGACATAGGCTGGGCAGAGATGGTTGTGGTAGAACTGGGCCTACTCACACTAATCCACAGTGGAAGAGCAAGAGTCAATGTGATCCTCCATTCAGACAACATGGGGGTCATAGGTGCCCTCCACCAAGGGAAGTCCAGGAACAGGCAACAGAATGTGGTACTCCAGCACATAGTTACCCTCCTCCTGCAGCACCACATCTGGATCACCTCAGAGTATGTGCCCTCAAATTTGAACATAGCCAATAAGCCTTCACATAGCATACCCCCCACTGGAATGAAGCACTTGCAATCCCTCTTTAGTCTCCTATCGACTCTCACTCCTTTCATTCTCAAACCTAACTAGAGCTCATGTGTGAAGAGTTAGCTCCTTGCTAAACTCTGATAGGCACTACTGTGCTGAGGGTGTCAAACAGGAGCACTTACTGATGG
>WSUE01000506.1:0-12158 GCA_019633535.1 Tulasnella sp. JGI-2019a | reverse complement strand
GAGATCTGGCTCGGGACGCTGGGCCCGTTGAACGCACGTGTGTACCAAAGCGGGAACCTGACGCATACGATCGGTGGGGGAGTGCAGAGCAGTGTGATCACACATGGAGATGGTGGTGGGATGCCGGGGATGGGGATGAGCACGATCATCGTAGTGGAGATGCCGCCGGTAAGGGATGTTTTGAGGATGGTGGAGGTTGTGACCGGGGCGGATATGGGCATGGGATTGGGTGGGGTAGCTGCGGCGCAAGCACAAGCAGTGGCGCTGAATTCGATGACAAGTATGGCGGATGGCGCTGCCGCTGCTGGCGGTGAAGAATCGAAAGTTGCAGATACGGAAGACAACGAGGGAGAGGGTGGGAAGGAGAACACTGCTGGCGGTGAGAAAGGCAAGGCGAAGGAAGCGGCCGACGATGATGGCGCGACTGTACCTTCGGAAGCTGATCAACCAGCAAATTCATCATCATCAACAGCTCCTCAAGGTCAAGAAGCGTCGGCGCAAGTGCAGCCGGATCAACAGCAGCAGCTCCCACAACATCCTGGGATACCAGCCCACCCGCAGTATGGCGCACACCCAGGGATGCCGCCACACTATCCGCATCACATCGCGATGCCAGCGATCACGCGGGGCGTACCTATCTTGTTCGTCAGGACGGCGGATGGAGTTGGGTATCATTCAGGAAGGGAAATCGCATGTGAACACGTGCTGGGCGCGATTGGGATGAGCGGGCCTGGCGTCAGCATGTCCCCGGAGAACTGGACGTTGAGGGTGTTGTAATAGCAGAGGGGGCCTCGAGCCTGGTTGCGTGGTGGTGGCGGAAATTGCACTTGAACGGACCTTCAACCAGACTAAACCGAAAGGTGGTCTTCTCCAATTGTTGTTGTTTTCCCAAATATTGTCGTTTTGTGTGCTTTTCCTATTTTTGCGTCAGAGTGTTAAACATCTATGTTGCCCATGTATGTATCTTTTCTGTTGGCTACTCGGTGTTTGTAGTAGGTCTAAAACTAAAAACTGCCACCTTACACACGAAGAAGTAAGCGCTTTCGCGACCGCGACGACTCCGACCAGCGGAACATTTTGGGCTAGAGGCTGAGAAGATCGTCTTATTGCATTCCTTCGTTCTCCTCCTATGTGCGATTTCTAGATTGCCCTGTACGTTCGGTTAAAAGCAAGAGTCTGGCTTCGTTAGGATAATGTCAGGAGCGAGTTAGAGGGTTCGGGGCCATTTGGAGGAACAGAACCTCTACCAGAGTCATGAAATCCACGGGACCGACTTTCGGGTGGCTGTTTAAACTGTCTCGAAGTCCTTTTTCATCACTGCCATCACCACCGCCTCTCTCCTTCTCGTCTGCGTCGCTCTTCCTTCCAACTCTTTCACCACTCCCAGCCCCCGATTGTTTCTTTAGTAGCTATGCGGCTTCGTGAATGACCTAGTCTCATCACGCGAAGCGCGTTGTCAGCGCGGCTTCCCACCCCCGGAGGACCGAGGGGCCTGGTCGATACGGCGCCCACTCCCCTAGAGTCGGAGTGCGCCAACGATGGGACTTAAGCTTCTTCAGCCACACTTGGGACAATAGCACCTCCCTCGGCCAAACAAGCTGGACACCACGCGTTCGGACCCCATATGAAGTGAGCGTATTTTTGCTCGTCGCCGTTAAAGGCATATATCCTGTACCGACCTTCGAGTCCTCTGCTGGCTGACAGTGGACTCGAGGATGTTTCTTATAACGTGCGCCCTCTCGGATGTGCTGGTCCTGGCAGCGCGCAAGAGAGAGACGGCCGGGTCATCTTTCCTTAACGGGAGTGTTGGCCAGGTCAAGACTCCGGCTCTAGCGCAAGGTCTGTGACATGTTATCTGCTACAAGATAAGAGCTTCCTTTGGTCCATGTTCATTCGACGAATCCGCCCATTGAGCCCACCACAATGAGTTTCTTTGATTGGTTCTTATGAGTGTTACACATGTAAAACGTATCTACCGATTCTTACCGTCTCCAGGGCCGGAACCTGTGATGCCTCGACCGCATGTATGTAGCTAGCCGACGAATACATATACTTCGCCAATCTGACTACGACATTTCGAATCGGGAGAGCGGTTCGCCCACCACAAGGCTGTCCGATAAAGGCTTGGTAGAGTGGTCACAAGTCAGAGAAGTGGTGCGACATGCATTTTGGTTCGTACTGATACTGAATCAGGCCAGTCGGTACTCTGGGCACAGGCTGCTGGAACCATCCCCTAGAAAGCGATTGATTTAAACATGATACCTCGCCTTAAACCAGGTGCCATGCCTCAAACGCACCTTGGGTATAGAGCATCTTAATATGGTCGAGATAGGCCTTGAGCTGCTCGTCTCTGTGCTCGGCCTTGTACTTCTCGTAATGCAGACGGACTAATTCCCCCTTACTCAGAAGGTTTTTCTTTTCGCGTGGGGCCGGTGCGGCAGGTAGGTGCAGATCCGTCCTCACGGTGCTTGGGCCGTCCACCTCGTGCATCTGTCCTTGTCGGGCACGCATTTCCGTCAAGAGTCCCATGACCCCATTTTCGCGATCAACTTGCGTGTTCCAAGAGATTGCAGGGAGAGCAGATGTCGGAGCGGGGGTAGGTCTTAACCAAAGCGGTGGGCTTTGCACAGGAACGCCATTGACACCCGTCAAGAGACCCAAAACCCCATCTTCACGATGGACCTGCGTGTTCGAAGAGGCCTCAGGAAAGACACCGGCCGAAGCGGGGATCGGGCGTACCCAGTGTGATGGATTCTGCGTAGGAATACCATTGACATTTGGCTCTGGGTTTGGGTAATTCCCGGGGTTCGCGTGTGCGCTGGGTGGGGGGTAGTAGGGAACTGGGAATGCCATCAAATCGGGACGTGGCTGCGCTTCGAATTGTCCGTTCACATGGCTCATATCAATTTGTTGCTTTGGGGGATCTTCGAAGCCCCTGGGGTTCCTAGCGGTCTCAGGCCCACCGAACTCAGTCTGCCCCGGTGGTGCACGCTGGACATTAGGGCTACTTTTCAGATGCAGATGCGATTGCACGAGTCTATTAGGTCTGTCCTTATCAGCTGGATTCGAATGAGTCCTTCACTTACCCGTGAATGGGATGGGCCATCGGCGATGGGGCTAGGAGGAGAACGAGTGCTGTGAGGGAGTATGAGGTCGGACACGCGAGCATCATGTCACAAATGCCCGAGGAAAGGCTTTCGTAGGGTTGATCTGAGAGGGTTGGACGAGACGCGTAAGCGGCCAAGTGATGGTTTCGAGAGGACGAAATAGAGCTGGGGTGGCATACATCTGAACCACATCCTCCGTTTATATCCTATAGTTCGGCAGGCGAAGCTGTAGCCGTGTGTACCACGCTTTCAACGTCTAAATCAACCATGCGAGGTTGTCGTTGCTGAGCCTGGTGTGCCTTGGTTACGTGCTGTGATATCACGCCTAGCTGGAGCCGAAATTTAGGCATGACTGGGTAGCTTCCAATAATATGCTTTGAGGTTATTCATGAGGGTCCCAAAGTCTCCAAGTGACAGTGCTGGCGACATATATAGCCGACGATCGTTGATGCAAAAACCTTTGGCCGATAGGTCCGTCTCGCAACCGAACAAAGAAGCAGAGAACAACCGCTCCTTTGAATCTCGCTATGTCGTCGCGTCTGGATCGAGATGTCATGACTTTGCGAAGCGCCGAGAGCGGGTTGAACTAGGACGTTGCTCTTCGTTGGCTGCTTCCGCACACAGCGCCGAGACTGACCCGTAGTACCTACGACATACAACGAAGTAGTGTATGGCCATCTCTCACTGTGTGGAAGCCTCGTCAAGACAATGGTAAAGGGTGGACGACTTAATATCTAGCCGAGTAGTAACAGCCGGCATGCACGTGACTACGCCTCAAGTCTAATAACGGACTTTGTTCATTTATTAAACGTGAAATCGGCTAGTTTCGAGGGGTGAGCGGCATTGACACAACGTCATATATTAGACCTTATTGTTTGCTAGCTGTGAAATCTCGACGTCATGATTTGGGCTGACGCTGGGTTGGTGCTTTGGGCGTAGGTCGCCGGAAAGATGCCACATTCTTCCCTGGAAAGCGATCAAACATGATACTTGACCTCAAGCCAGCTAGTAAGGAGCTACTCACCCTCTCGATATTCGGTCTGGATCGATCCTAAATTCGCGGGGAGCGGACATAGGAGTCATGGAAGTGATTCAGAAGTGGAGCCACGATGACAACAATTCCAGTTGCAAAGCAGAAAAAAACACGATGTTTTAGCCAATGAAGGAGGAGCGAATAGGTACGGATCTCAATCGCACCTTTGGAATGGAGCATCTTGGTGTGATCGGTCCATATCAACTTAGGTTGTTTGCGTTTTCCTCCACGACTTTTCTCCAACTGCTTGTCTCTATAATCGGCTTTGAACTGCTTGAGATCCCGATCGAACGACTCATTTATTCGCCGCCTTCCTCCTTTTTTGCGTTGGGCCGGTTCTGCAGATCCGTCCACACGGTGTTTGGGTCATTCACCTCGTGCTTCTCCTCGTGTCGGGTACGCGTGCCCGCCAAAAGCCCCAAAACCCCGTCTTCGCGATCAACCTGCGTGTTTGAAGCGACTCTAGAGAAGGTAGATGTCGGAGTGGGCATGGGTCTGAACCAGGACGGTGGGTTTTGGGTAGGGACGTCATATTCCGTGTCCGGGTAATCTCCTGTGCTCCCTTGTGCGTGGAGTGGGTAGTAGTACAGAACCGGGAACGCCTCGGGGCGTGTCTGCGCCTCAAATTGTCCATCCGCATGGTAGATATCATCGTGTTGATCCTGGAAATTTTCGAAGTCCTTGGGGATCCCAAGGGCCTCGAACCCATTCAGTCCCGGCAGTGCACGCTTGACATTGGGGCGGCTTTAGGCGCAGAAATGATCGCGCTCGCCAATTTAGGTTATCTCGATCAGCTGGATTTGAAGAAGTCTTTCGCTTACCTTTGGATGGGACGGGCTATCAGTGATGGGCTTAGGAAGAGAACAAGTGTTGGGAGGGAGAATGAGGTTCGACACGCGAGTACCATGAATGTAGAGGAAAGATTGTCATAAGGTTGGACTGAGAGGTCTGGACGAGACGCCAAGTGGCGGGTTCGATGGGCGGTAGGGCATCCATCGGAACCACACACTGAGTTATATCCGATTAATCGGCTAGCGAAGCCACAGCCGACAGTTATTAGTGCATTTATGCACATCATGCTTTTCGCGCTTAAATCAATGTGTAAGCGTTATCATTACTGAGTGTGGTGGTGTGCCTAGGTTACATGCTTCTGGTATCATACCCAGCTGGAGCCGAAATTTATAGTCGGTGCGAATGAGTGGCAGCTTCCAACAATAATTGGCTTTCAGAGTCTATGAGTGTCCCAAAGTTCCCGAGCAGTGCTGATGACATAGTTGAGTGCCGACCTCGGTAACATAAATTCTGCCGATAGGTCCATCTCGCAAAACGTCCGGGATGGTTAAGCTTCCCAAGTTTTCTGAGAAAGACAATCAACTAAGGCTCCAGGTGACAACATCACGATCCTGCTATGTCGTCGCGTCCCACAAATCCACTATCATTAAATGACATAACTTGTGGATAGTGAACTGGCATCCACTTTGGTTGCCTCATATGTCGTGATGTACTGATCTAAAGTGGCCTTTCGGCGTAACGGAACCATTAGGTAGCCATCGCATAAATAGCACGACTTACCGTCCTCTAAACTTTCCCCAAACAAGACGCCGATTCGTAAGATCCTTCTCGGAGCCCAGACGCTCTAGGTTTAGTGTCGAAGCTGAGGGCCGAGGGCTCCAAAGCCCACCAACCCGGTTGGGCTCCTTTGGTGAACTGGTGTACGCGAGGACTTCGTGCCATATTTCAGAGAGAAACGATTTCACAAGTCTAGTTGAGTTCCGTATAATCAGCTGGTTCTTCATTCGGAAGATCAAAGGAGTCGGATTAAGCAAGGTGTTGATCGAGAACAGACACTCATAGCGCAAAAAAGTTGAGGGGGTAAGGGAATGATACGTCAGACAAAGACCACATAGGTAAAGTCGTAGACAAGAGAACAGCGCTTTCGATGTATGTTTTTGGGCACTTGATGGGAGCTAAGAAATCGATAAGCAGTGCTAGTGACGTCACTGTTCGCCGATTGCTAACCGAGAACATCCACGAATTATGCACTGCCCGTGAGATCCCGAGGCTATAAATCTAGCCACAAGGTTGTTCGGCAATTCATTTCAACCTATGGAACCGTTCATCCAGCCTGTTAACGAAGCTGCTAGTAAATGTGGATGCAATACATACCTTTTCATGTGAAAAGCGGTCCGTCTACTGAAGGTTGTTCGATCAAGGCATATTAGGGAGCGGTAACAAGTCAGAGGAGCAGCACGACATGCTTCTGGTCCTGGCTGAGGCCGAACTAAAGCAGTTGGTACTCTGGGCGCAGGTTTCCGGAACGATCTCACACTATTCTCTAGAAAGTGATTGATTGAACATAGTACCCCACCTCGAGCTGTCTACAAGGACACTCGCCCTCCCGGAAATCCTTCTCGATTGATCCTAAATTCGTGAGGAACGGACATAGGGGTCACGAGAGTAATTCAAGGGGGAGAGTGACGTTTTAGCCGTTGAAGGGAGAGAGGAAGGGGTGCAGGTTTCCAACGCACCTTGTGTATAGAGCATCTTAGTATAATCAGTCCATGTCCACCTAGACTGCTTGCCTCTATGACCAGCCTTGTCCTTATAATCGGCCTTGAACTGCTTAAGATACTGATCGACCAATTCCTTTCTCCGCCGCCTTTTTTTAGTTTCGCGTTGGGCCAGTTCAGCAGGTGACTGTGAATCTACCCGCACGGTTTTTTGGTCGCTCGTTTCGTGCTTTTGTCCATGTAGAGCACTCATATCCGCCAAGAGTGCCAGAACCCCATCTTCGCGATTAACCCGCGTGTTCAAAGTGGCTCCAGGGGCGACAGTAATCGGAGCAGGCATGGGTCTTGACCAAAACGGTGGGTGTTGCGTAAGAATGCCATCGACATTTGAGCCTGGGTTCGGATAATCCCTAGAGTTGACTTGTGTGCTGGGTGGGTGGTAGTAGTACGGAGCTGGGAATGCCATCGAATCGGGACGTGGCTGCGCTTCGAATTGTCCGTTTACATGGTTTATGTCATTGGGTTGCTTTGGGGTCTCAGGCCTACCGAGATCATTTAGCACTAGTGGTGCACGCTTGATATTAGAACTGTTTTTCAGACATGAAAACAATCAATTAGAGTGTATCCTGGTCATCCGGATTCGAAGGGGTACTTCACCCACCTGTGGATGGGCCGGGCCATCAGCGGCGGGGCCAGGAGGAGAACGAATGCCAGGAGGGAGTATGAGGTGAGACGCGCGAGCACCACGACTATAGGGAAAAGGTTGTCGTAAGGTTGACTTGAGAGGGTTGCACAAGACGCGTCAAGCGGCCAAGAGATAGGTTTCGAAGGGGCGCGATAAAGTTGGGGTGGCATGCGTCTGAACCACACGCTCGGTTTATATCCTATCGACTGGCAGGCGAAGCCACAGCCGACAGCCATTATATCATGCTTTCTGCGACTGAATCAAATACGTAGGCGTTATCTGTTATCGTTGCTAGGTACGTCACTGTGGGAAGTCTCACAGGGGTAAATTCCCGTGTTCCTGGTTTTTTCCCGGCCGCCTCGCTAGATGCCCCTTGTAAAATACCGACCTACCCATCTCGCCGTTGCTTCTAAGTCCAAAGTATGTAAAAAACCGACGTTCCGCAGGATCCGAAATTTCCCATGCGCGCCCAATCAAATCTCGTGGCAATCTTTCCAGTGAATCTCGTGTATGCTGCATCCTCCGCGTCTCTCGCTTTTGGTTGTATGTGCTTGTGCAGCACTGGACAGAAACCTGATGGGCTTGAGTGCTATTGAATGCCCAAGATATGCAAGTCTCTCTGCCCAGAGCCATTGAAGTTGCGATATCTTGCCTGGCACTTATATCCCATGTGTTGGGGTTGGATGAACATGTGTTGCAGGTAAGATAGCCTTATCTCAGTCAGATCGGATGCCCAGGCGATTACTGCATGTAAAAGGTGCTTCTACAGCATACTACAAAAGGGGACACAGCCAAATGATGCCATTGAGTCAATTGCTCTGCTCACAGTGAGTTCATGCTTGTGACACACCATCAACCACCAGTTTTCCCTCTCCACTTTGGCTTTTACATCCCTACAAGTCCTGCTGAACTCTATAAGATGCCTGCTGAAGCAGAGAAGATGGAGTGATGTGGGTGCTGTCATGAGTTGCTTGGCCAATGACAACTACATTGCCATAGGGCAATAATGGCCCTCAGAGTAGATGCATCAGGGCTAGATGAAGATGTAGAGGTGTGTTTGGGGCAGCCAATATTATATTGCCTGGTACTAAGTCTTAAGTAATCTTATAGATGACCAAACAAGCAGAGAATCCTCACATTAGTGGCAGCACCAACCAACAACAGCTGCCTGGCACTACAGCTGTCAATGACACAGATATGGGATATGACATGCACAGCATGGATGGGCAAGTGACCACTCCAACAACCAATCCATATATGCTAGATGACGACTACCTTGATAATGACAGCCAAAGTGACAGGGCTGATAGCCCATGGGTACCAATGCCTGTTGAGGTTGAGAATGATGATGCCAGTGACACTGAGGATGATGAGTTGGACCTGGTTGATCCCCAGATTATGGAGCGACTTGCAGAGCTATATGAAGATGAGTGGTTGGAAGATGCACAAACACTTCATAAGTAATTTACCACTAACTGTCTGTGTGCAGAACCATTGACATAGTAGTATCATATCAATAGGTGATAGGGGTCTATCTGATGAAGACCTAGACAACATCATCATGTATTCCATCCAAATCAACAGCAACCTTTCATGAAAAACCTATAACAGTATATGGAGAGGGTTTGCTCATTGCATGAATCTGCATACAGAGTATTGCCTCCAGCACCTGGTTGATCAGCTTGCTGAGGACATGGCTCCCAAGGCATATGATTGCTGTATAAATTTGTGTGTTCTCTTTGTAGGACCATTCACCAACTCTACCAAGTGTCCAATGTGTAAAACCCCTTGATACAAAAACCCCACCACACAACCCACAGCAGACCTTCCTTTACATCCCTGTCATCCCTCACCTTCAGGGTATGTTCAGCAACCCCTCATTGATCACTACATTGAGCTATTGTGCAACCTATGATACAAAGGTTCACACACCTGATCATATTGCCAATGTGTTTGATAGTGCACACTATCGTGCACTGCAGGAACAGGAGGTAGTCATCAATGGGGAGAAGTGCAGGCATCTTCATTTCAACAGTAAGAATGACATTGCTCTTGGACTTGCCAGGGATGGTGTACAGATATTCTGAAAGGTGTGACAAGGTAGTGCAACTGCTACACCACTTATCCTTATCAACTACAATCTTCTGCCAGATATACAAACACATCTTGAAAATGTCCTATGCATCAGCATCATCCTTGGTCTGCATGGACTGAAGGACATGAACTCCTTCCTCTGGCCATTCAGACAGGAATGTGACGAACTTGCTAAAGGTGTATCAACCTTCCATGCAATTGAAAAGCATAACTTTCACCTTCGAGCATATGTGATGTATGGTTTGGGTGATATCCCTTGGGTTACAAAGATGATGGGGATGAAAGGCCACAATGCTTTCTGTCCATGCCATGCATGCAGCATTGAAGGTGTCATGAACCTGGATGCTCCTGGTACAACTTACTATGTTCCCCTTCATCACCCAACAGATGATCCTCATAACAATGTTGATCCATCCTTCTCTTGGGATCCTACAGCCCTTCCAATGTGCACACATGAGTCATTTGCAACCTACCTTGCTTACATATGCTCCCTCCAGCTGAAGAAGGATCAAGCACAGGCAGCAATGAAGTGTGGCATCAATGTCAAGTCAATCTTGGCTGATTGCCCTGGGATCAACATGGTTTGATCATTTCCTTATGAATTCATGCACCTGCTCTTTGAGAACACCATTCCCAACCTCATTCAACTTTGGAGAGGCACCTTCAAGGTTAACCTCATGGGTGTGGGAGTAGAAGATTATGTGATACCAGAGCACATCTGGGATGCTATTGGCAGGGAGACAGCAGGTGCTGTGAAGACTATTCCTTCATCATTTGTTGGACACTTCCCAAACATTGCCACCAACCAAGGGCTATACAAAGCTGAGTATTACTCATTTTGGTTCCAACATCTTGCACCAATATTGCTGAAGGATTGCCTACCTTCAAAGTACTACAAACATATGTGTGATCTGGTCTGCATTATCAAGACATGTCTTGAGTTCTCAATCTCAGAGGAGAGGCTTACCATTCTCCAGACAGAGCTCATCACATGGGTCTGTGACTATGAAATGTATGTTATTATTATTTTGGCTATTAGGTCACTGTTGTGCTTGAAGGCATCTAATTTTTTGGCAGCTATTATTACCAGAAGAAGATAGGCTGACTTCTGGCCTGTGTCTTGACAATACACAGACTCCTGCACATTGCAGACAACATCCATGATGCTGGACCAGTTTGGGCAACCTGGTCATTTGTGATGGAATGCTATGCTGGGAGTTTGCTTCCAGCAGTCAAATCCCATCTCAAGCCTTATGGTGCACTTGCTCAGCATGCAAAATGAATAGCTCAATTGGATCACATCAAAAATCTCTATGGACTACATGACAAGCTGCATGAGAAAGAGAACCAGCAGGATGTGTCAAAAAGAGAGATGGTCTATCAAGAGTGTAAGTGATTTGATTGAATTTCTATTTCATAATACTGATCAGAAAGTCTTCTTAGATCCTCTGAGTGTCCTTCGCTTCCCCTGCAAGGCCAGATATCAACCAGACTCTGTCCTTTGCCACCAAATATGTGTCCATTTTGTGGCTCACTTTTGTCAACATGGAGCAGATTGGCCAACTGTTGAAGATGTCAACAAAAGGCTGCCAAAGGAGATATCAAAGTGGAGCAAGGTGCAGGTCAAGAATGGAGGAGATACCATCAGGGGATCAACAGGTGCACTTCAAACCAGCAGTGAGAGGGACTGCTCATTTGTCAGGGTCTGTAGTTTGTTCTTAGAGTCATCTACTCAAGCTGATTGACTCCAAACACCTTAGTTTATCCAAATGGTTGATTGCACAGCAAATCAGTTCAACAAACCCCCTGATCTTGAGGCTGTTGTTCATTATGGACAGCTGCACAGCATCCTGGTCTGTCCTTTACCATGGTCCAATCTTTTTGGACTTAATAATGACACTCTATTCCTCCTGGCTCACATAACACCATGCAAAACATCACAAATGGTACATGGACATGCATTTTATCCAGATGCAACAAAGGATATTGTATCCTATACATCAACAGCCACTCCAGTTGTGGTTGATCTTTGCACTGTTGAGTGCACAGTTGGTCATGTTTGGTATGGGATTGCTGATCAGAAGTGGGGGATTATTGATCAGAGCAGAGAGGGAGCATGGACTGTGTTTTCAGATGACTTAGAGTGGGACAATGAGTAGGTCACAGCATCAGGAGCAGGTTAGATAGGATCCCACTTGAGGAGAAAGAATCTCTAGTAGACAGATCAACACCAAATAGTCTCCAAGTTACTCACTTCAAATGTGATCAATATGTGCTGAGAGTTGATGCAGCAAATGTTTAAAGAATGCAGTGCATTTGTTATAATCACCTAGTGGCAATTATCTTCTAAACATTGAGCTATTTTGTTTCTTCCTCTGTCTTCCTTACCCACATACCCACCAGCAGCCTTTGTTTAAATGACTTGTCCAGTCAAGGGAATATCTTGACCACCAGCAACCCTGCCCCAAAGCATGCCTATTGACAGCATTGAGCCAGATGATGGAGTTGACACAACCTCAGAACAGCAATTAGCAGTACTAGAAGCACAAGTTGCAGCAATGAAGCAAGCAATTGGTATGTGTGCTGTATCCCACTCATTAATAAACTTACTACTTACACTACAAATGGATACTTCACAAGTGTGTGAAGAGTCAGCTTCCTGCTAGACTCTGATAGGCACTACTGTGCTGAGGGTGCCAACCAGGGGTACTTACTGATGGCTATGACTT
>WSUE01000505.1:0-12431 GCA_019633535.1 Tulasnella sp. JGI-2019a | reverse complement strand
CCAAGCGGTCATACTCTGACCAGAATGGTGCGAGCTCGCCAGGAGCTGGACCAGTGTACGTTATGGATTGTGCTGGTGGTTTGGCCGGACGGAAAGAAGACATAGTAGCTAGGAGTGCTTAAACTGAGAGATGAGATCTTGATCGTCCCGGAATGAAGAGAAGCGGGGGGGGGGGGGGGGGACGGTGCTGGTACTATTGGCTAGACCCATTTAAAATGGCAAGGCAAGGCAGGGTGCGGTGGCCAGCCTGAAGGAGCATGGTGTGGCTGACCTCCCTGAGCCCGAGGAGCCCCCTCTAACGCCGCGCTATTGCTTTTGATAGTCAAAGACAGAAATAGCTGCTGCTGGATTTGCTTCATCCGCTGGCTGAGTTCAAGGTTGTAAAAATGGTCATAATTATAGCTAATGTCCTTTATTTCGTGTCAACCATTGCATCCACGTGTTTAGGTACGAATACAGCCAAGAGCTCTTTGCACGTTAAGGAGAACACGCCTTAAAGGCAGCCCACTTGCAATCGCTCTCCAGCTGTTTTGAAGCGTGAATTTTCGTGCTGGTAGCAGGGGCGATGGTATTTCTGGGTCATAACATTTCAATTGAAAGTGCTACCAAAAAAGGGTATTGCTATTTTAAGTCAAAAGCTATTAGTGTGTTTACGGGTATTTGGACATATCTGTCGGACTCTATTCACGACAACCATCTACCGTCGCCACAGATCCCGCCGACTTTAGCGCCATTCATATCATCATGTCGATAGTTCAAGGGCTGGTTTATTCTTTATTTTGTTGTGTTCATTGGTTTTTTTTTTTTTCTAGTTATGTAATTAGGTTTTTGAATTAAGTTTGATTTAAACCTTTAACGCAAACAGGCGAATGTCGTTCGACGAAACTCTGTGGTCTTCGGACGACATACTTGCACCCGATTGGCGTTTGGTTTACCCTCGAGACCGAAATATCACTCCACTCTATGCGAGCCCCCGGCTTACAAGGTTTTGATGGGCCCCATGGCTTGAGCATCACTGCAGGAGAATCAACGAAGAAGCCATCTGTTTCGTCCAAAGGGCAGACGAATAGAGTAAGGACCGAAGGTGAGAGGTAACGAGTGTGCATGGATTCTGTTCAAACAGACGGCCCACCACCCGGGTGCTTGATGGAAAGTCGTCGAACCGGCACGATCACACGTTTCCAGACTACTGAATCGTCGCCGTACCAACTAATCCCCATGATCTTGTAATGCTCAGCGAACCTGGACGGTTGTAAACGGTTCTAGGCTAAATGATGACGATGACCGCCGGCCCGGACAGACGATTGGTCGGCAGACATAAAGCATTAACAAAGCTCAAGGGAGAACTCGGGACGCAACCCAGACAGGATCCGAGAAGAAACATCCATGTAACGCACAGACTGGCCAGAGTAAGTGGATGCGACATCTTTTGGTTCCAATCTATCGGTATAGAATGAATTGCTGGTCAATTAGCGGGAGATGCATCTTGCAATGCCAAGGCTAGGTCGCAGGACTTTCATGTCAAAGTGAAGGGGCGACGCAATTTGAAGAATTGTGGCGTGAGTGAGTGTCTGCGATGGATCATTGGAACCAGTTCCTATTGGATGCTGTAATTATGCCTCCCGGTCTATAGCGATGTTCGGTATTGCGAGGACCAGTACTGGGCAGGTTCGACATAGGAGGTGGGTACCGAAAGTAGCAATTTGGAACGGTGAGTATGTTGATGGGATAATACTAGTGCTGGCAAGCCACACCAAACGTCAATGACACATGTGTTTGTCCCTAAAACACATTACGGAACGACGCACATGTGGGAGCGAGATTCAAGCGAGATTATGCTCATGAGGGTGATCAGGCGAGACATCCTCAGACGGATGAGCTGGAATTGGCTGGCGTGAGTGAAGGATCAAGACCGATCAGCGTGCGCGCAAAATGGCGGGTTGAGTACACCTGGAGGTACGAGACCATCCCGCGTTCTGTTTGAGTAATACTGATCTCCTAATTGGCGAATTGCGGTACGCGGGATGGTCTCGAGGTAGCCAGGGTCTGCTCTTGTGTGGTGTGCAGAGCTCGGGGTCAGTGTATCAGCGGTTAGGACCCTTTCGATTTAGTTCCCAGGCTTCTGTCACCCAGGTTGCGTGGACAACTAGACCCGCCTTTGACCAAATGATCGACCTTCTTTGACATCAAACACATCCGTTGCTACCCAACACGGCTGCATCCCGGCCGATTGTCCTGACTTGGCAGGGTTGACAGGGTGGAAAACCCTGTTCCTTCCGCATTCAACGAATTTTCGCATTCTTCTTTGTACATGTGGAGGTCTCCCGTATAAAGGAGGACGCTACGTGCACCGCTCTCTTTTTTTACCATCCCCTCTTTTCCTCCCATCCAGCTAGCCTGGTCATCATCCACTGTCTATAGTCCCTGTCGCTCGTCGATAGCCACCACCGCGCTCACCTAGCCAGCGCATACACTCTCTTTCTAAAGTTTATTGTATACAATGAGGTCGACTATCCTCGCCATCACTACTCTCTTTTCTGCAGCGCTGGTTAGCGCAGAGTCCACCACCTCCTCGGCCTCCGGGTTGAAGGCCCGTGGTGGATCACAGTCTTGCGCCAGCTCGCACTTCTTCTACTCCACCAGTACGTCCATAACCTTTCACTCCTGAGCCGTTTCAGACGTCTTACCCGTGCCCGTCCTTTTTTTTTTTTTTTTTTTTTTTTTTTTTGTGGGTAGAAAACTGCTGTCTGCCCAAGGGTGGCCTCTCGAACACCAACTGCCCATCTGATAGGTCGTGTCCCAATGATTGGTACTATCACCCAGATCACAACGGTTGCGTGCCAAAGACCTCATCATCACCACAGCCGAGCTGCGGCGGAACTTTCAGCGCCTGGAGCAATGACGAACAGTGTTGCAAGAAGCCCACACCTCCGCCTGCCCCACCGGCTCCTCCCGTGACTCCAACACCATCCTGCCCCGGTGGTCACTTCTTCTACTCAGATAGTAAGTCATGCTTTGATCCACGTGTACCATTCATATCTAATATCGTTTATTCCTTAACCTATAGAGGGCGCCTGTCTACCCAACGGTGGTCCAGGAAATAACCCACCTTGCCCTGGGGATCGCGGCTGCCCTTCTGATTGGTGGTGGCACGGCTCGTACAACTCTTGCGTCCCAAAGAACCCCAACCCACCTGCAAACCCCGATTGCGGCACCGGCAACTTCCGTCAATGGGATAACTCCGAGAAATGCTGCAAAGCACCTCCTCCTCCTCCTCCTACCCCCAGCGGCTCGTATCACAAGCCTCGCGGCCAAACCAAGCGCACGAAGCTCGCCAGGCAGGTTAGCGCGTGCCCACAGGATCTTCAGGAGTGTCCGATCAAGGCATCCACCGAGGTTGAGTGGTGAGTCTTCTTAACGACTACATTCTGTTTTCACTTGTGTCCCGATGACTGATTCGCCTCCCCCTGTATTAGTGTTGATGGGAATGAGGACTTGAGGAACTGCGGCGGCTGCTCTACTCTCGGTCGCGGCAGGGATTGCGGCGCCATCCCGAACGTCGTCGGCGTCACTTGCATCGCCGCCACGAAGGGTTGCAAAGGTATGTCCTGGAATAATCTATACTACGCTCCTCTTCTGACGAAAGCCTGCTCTCCCCCTTTGCTGCAGTGACTTCTTGCGACGATGGCTACGTGCCTTCCTCCGATGCCACTTCCTGTGTCCCCTCAATGCTCTGGCAGAAGGCCACTTGATCGAGACTACCCCCCTCCCCTTGGACAATACAATCAATCCCCCCCTTTTGATTCAGCGGACCTTTTTTTGGATTGGACATTTTTTTTGAAACTTTTTAAATTCGCTCTTTGTTATAGGCTCCAATACCCACTTCGGGGCCTATCTTTTCTTCCTCATTGTCTCATTGTTTTTGGACCTGCATGCTCTTTGGCTTGCAATACCCTGCGGTTTGGTCTAATTGCACACTTTCACAATGTGAACGCGCGAACTCTGCTGAAGCAAAGGTTATGGTTTGGCTTGTGAGTATCCATAATTGCTATTCACTGCGTAAATCACGACAAAGCAGGATGAAAACTGTCTGCCTCTTGTGCTGCAAAGCCGAGCTGATACCCGACTGTCAGATAGTCCTACAATCAGACGGTTTTCCGCAGTGATTGGATGACCCGAAGACCGCTCGCGACGGTCGTTCAAAAAGGCTTCTTTTTTTTTTTTTTTGGCTGCACCTGTGCAACGGCAAGGATCGAAACTCTGCCGATTCTTATGACGGGGGGGGAATGCCTTTCAGGACTCCACATCATGTTCATTCGTCGCCGTTATCGAATGTAGCGGGGCAGCGCGCCAGTCTCTGACTCTTTCTGCATCAAGATCTCGATTTTTTGTGCAATTCCCAAGGTCAAGGTGGAGGGCCGCAATAGCCAGACGCCTCTCCACGGGACTGAGTAAACTTTGAAGACTAAAGTCAAAGCGCTTCATTTGGACAGTTGTTCCAGTTCCAGGTCTTCGACGATATGACCAAATCTCTCCATCGCCTGCCTCGCTGCTCCACTCTCGTGGCTTTCTCTGAAGGCCGCTTGAAGAACCTTGATATTGCTCCTCAACTCTTCAGAGGCTTTCCCTCGCATCGCCTCAAATACCATTCGCATCTCCTCACGAATCGCTTCGTCCGTGCCAACAACAATTGTTCCGCTTCCAGCGGCTGGGCGACCGACGTTGATGCCAGTGCGTACCTGTAACAGCTCAAATGCTACTCGGTGCTTGCGAGTCAGTATGGCGGATATATATGGCTCTGGGGTGAATGGAGTTGATGAATCAGTAGGATCTATTCACGAAACGGAGAACTCATCAGCTCACGGTCGTACCTACACAAATGTTGAGGCGTGAGCATGCATGAATTTAGTCAATGGGAGCAGGATTCTTTTGCTCACGCGATGGGCCACAGGATAAGTGGAATGCCAGCAACGATCGCTTCATGGACACTACCAGATCCGCAATGTGACAGGAAGAAGGACAGCGCCTGAAATATGAGAGTTGTATGGAGTTAGCTCGCAAAGATCTACCAAGGATATGCGGCCCATCTATCCACTTACAGGGTGTAACAATACAGTCTGTTGTGGTGCCCAGCCGACAATCAGTGCCAAATCCTCCTTCATTCGTTCATCCAATCGCCGAGTTAAGCCGTCTGGTAGCTTGATATATTTCAGATTTCTTGAAAAAATGAAGGGAATCGGTGGTGACATTGATAGCAACGTCTCGAAGAAGGCGACGAGATGGCTCGTCTTGCGAGGGAACGTCAAAGTACCAAAACTGCGGGATAAAAGGTATTACAGTACGATGGAGTCGGATCAGCGAGACTAACGACAAGGAATATAGTAAACTAACCTAATGTAAAGAACAGATCTGGCGCCGAAGCGTGCTTGTGTCCTGTCCAAGAAGCCTTGAACCAATTCAAAGGAAGTCCCTTTCACAAGTTCTGGTGAAGACTCTTTGAAGTATTCTCCGGTCCAGAAATCCTCAGTGAATTGAGGCCCGACCTACCCAAGTAATACCGCTATCAGCTTAGGCGTTAAGTCATGACGTATGGTATAATACCAGGTATGTTGCCCCCTTTTGCCGCCCACAGAGCAAATTTAATGCCTCTGCATCCTTTCCATTTAGCGTTGCATCATACGGTAAGATATGCCCTTCAAGTTGGTCTAAAACCTTTTGATTTGCGGAAGGTAGGATTTCTAGCATGTTCGCAGGATATTGTTCGGCTGCGTGTTGAGGGCAAAGCTCATATGCATCTATGAAACCAGACAGGTTGAGAGCGTCGTCAGCTCCGTTAGCGAGGGCGGTGCGACGATGACTTGCGTACAGATATCTGGCATTCCTGGTACTCGTACCAGAGCATTTGGAGAATTGAGATCATGGATCTAGAGACCATAAGAGCGCATTCATTTTGTGCTGATCACAACAGAGCACACGGGTCCAGACCCAAGACAATCACCTCTTCCCATGCTTTCCTTTGGTCGCCTTGAATCCCTGTCGAAGCGTCACGGAGCTTGAGGTATCCTGAGCGACATGGGTCATCGGACAGGCGCTTGGTGTCTGAGAAAATATTAGCCATGCCTGCACCACCAAAAGTCATAAAGGATTAGAACGATATCCACTATTCGGGTAGTGAAGGACGCACGGATTATGAAGCAGGCTGAAGTGATAATTGAACAGGTTAGTGATGAACGAAACGAAACGCGTGTTGCGCTTGCTGGATATATACGTACGGGGTGTCACATTTTGAGTGATGAAAGGGATCCTCCTGTTGATCCCCAGTTTCGTCTCGACTGCAACCTTGCTTAGTGAAATGGGGCCCGCCAACGCGCTGTCGGCTAAGACAAGGGTCGGAGACATTGAGAACGTCTTCTGAGACGGATCGAACTCCGAAGCTTCGCACTGCCAGGCAAGACAGAAGGAAGGAAGGACGAACGGTTACACAGACAAAGATCGGACTAGTAAAGTCAAAGACACACCTTCAGCAGGCTGGAATAGACAGCCGGAAAATCGGCCACCATCTCCATGAGGCAAGGAATAATCTCTGAAGCAATGTCCAAACTATCTGACCCCCCTTTATCTTTCCCGGCCGGCAAGATATGCAGCCTTTCGCTTAGCCCATTGTGCTGGGACGAATGGCGAGCGGACTCCGTATTGATGACGGCGACATAGGCGACGTGTGTGATGAAGGTGATGTGCATCGTCCGGTGGATTTTGAGGAGGTTGCATGCGAAGTGGGTCATGGGTCGAATGTGACCTGAAAGAAGGTCCTTCCTCAGCATCCAAGAGGATCTGACAGGTAAAGACGCATTTCTAACCCATCAGCGGAGGACAAGCGAACACATAGTGCTTTGATCTATGCATTTGTGGGATAGGGTCAATGGCAACTACTGAGAAGTGTCCCAGTGGAAGGCGAGTGGTAAGGATGCAAAAAAAAAACTGAAGTACTAGAAATTCGAAGCTAGCGCTCACCAGAAGAGGAGATGCGATGACTTGAATCTCTCTTGGATGTATATGCTAGTCGAGAACTCGAGGAGGACCAATTCGGGGAGCGGCCCCGGCTCATCGAGACCGCGCTTCTCGAATGCGGGCACGGCTGGCGGCCCCATTCCAAGCCACAAACTGGACTGGGAGATACCGGGAAGACAGGCCGAGAACAGGAGATATGATGCCTGCGTACGCAACTGGGCTATGTAGCTGCATGCACTAGTGCCTGTTTCTTGAGGCATTCGTACAGAGAGAAGGCCTGAGGAAGGATTCTGAGAGCGACACATCTTGGTCTGTTAACCAGTATCACACAAACGGCGCCGGCGAAAGGGCCAGAAACACAGTGCTCATGTGTGTTGGGATGGTGGGAACAGTCGTAATTTCTCGCGATCGCAAACAATTCGAAGGAGACGCGATTATATTCAAAGTATAAGAAGGCAAGACATTAAATGTTCATGTGCTAGTAGTATATCAGAAAGTCTGGGATCAAAAGTTCATGTGCTAATGGTATGTCAGAAAGTCCCGTATTAAACCAATATTGCCTTATCACACTCCTCTTGGTCCACTTTGCAGAGCTCTTCTTAGTGGGATTGGCAGCACCTGTGTTGATAGTAGTGGCGGTCGCTGCGCCATCGGTGGTAGACGCTGGCGCCAAGGCGAGAGCCTTTGCCTTGAACTGAGATTAGATAACAAGTCAGTCAGGAAGTTCGATGAGTGCGCGGCAGCCTACAAGATGTTACTCACTGCATCGAACGTATTGCCAGTTGCAGAAGGGTTGATAGCGAACACCATCCCCATGGGACAGTGGCCCGTTTGTTCACAGTGTATCCAGAAAGGTTCGGTCTGTGGTGGGGAGAGAAAATTAGGATCCATGCGAGTGGCGAATGGGCCCAAACGATCACTCACGTTCTGAACGAGGATATTAAACGTAGGGAATCCCGAAGTGGCCGAAGGATCAACGAGGAAGTTGCTAAAAGGAGAGCGTCTGTATCAGTCACTGCATGACCTATGGCTGTATCGGGACGGCTTACAATCCGGTATTGACACCACCGAGCAAGGGAGAGCAGGGCGCGTCGAACGAGCTCTGTGTCACCGTGTGGCATTGAAGGTGAAGTGAACGGTGTCGTTGACAGCAGCATTAACAAATGGAGGGGTATAGACTAGGCCGGCCGATCCGCCCACGGTGACGTTCCAAACCTTAGCTTGGGCAATGAAAGGGAGAACGGCGATGATAGTGGCGAACGTCTTGGTGAACATATTGAGAGAAATAGGTATCGATGTGGAAAAATAAAAGGTAAAGGAAGATGTAGAAGAAATGAAGTGAAGTGAAGTGCTGAAGGAAGATGTTGGTGAAGCGTAACTCCCCGTTTTGCAGCCTGCTTTTATATGGATTGGGCTCGGTCATGTCGGTACATGTCGCATAAGCTCGCTCAGATCAGGTTGGTGGAGCATGGGCAATGCTGGATGCGGCGGGCGATAGAGCGTGGTGGCTGTGTCCGTTTGGTAAGCCATGCATGACAAAACAAAATACAGTGCCCAAGATCAGCGAGTGCCGGCCGAGACCCTCCAAGCTAAGAGCCAAGGAATGCAGACACCGGCCATGCATCCGGGTAGCATATGGCCTGCGGTAGCATACCGCTGCATCGTAGTGAAACGTGAAGACAACCCCCCTCCAAACTAAGTGTCGGGGAATCTTCTTCATCTCCTACGCTATCGTGTTCTAATGAGCCCTTTGGTCCTGCCTTCTAAAATCTCTATCATCATTCGGAAGCTCAGCCAGACCTTTCGTACCGGTACCCGATTTTCGGGCGGGCGTCTCTTGCTCCTTTGAAAGACCCGTTCGCTTGTCGATTGGGGGCTCGAAGAAGCAGGAATATTTGGTGTGCCCGTCATTCACTAACCGAAGAACTTGCTTCGGCCGAGATGAGGCCCTCGAGAACGATTGGGGGGAGTCATTACTGTTTTGGCCCCATATAACTCATTCGCGGTAACTAAAAGAATCTGTCCTGGCCAAGATAACCCAGTCTACAAACTGGAGTTAGTGACCCCCATGCCTTGCCCCAGCAACGGATGACCCCGTTCGAGGGAATAGTTACAAACGTCACCGCCATGTGACCTAGGCATTCATCACGTTTGGCGGGCTTCGCGCATAAGGGTTAGCCACCTAGCATGCCCCCCAATCAACGCAGAATTGTTCCTAACAACTGTGACTACATGTCATGATCCGAACTGAAGCAAGGATTGATGTTCTCCTGCCATTCCGCGATATTTTGGAGCGGACCAGCGCTGGGCGATCTACTTCGCCTGTGTTTAATATCGAGGTGTTATCACCACATACGTCATAGATAAGATGGCATTCTATTCGGCTGGGCATCCAAGGACCTGAGGTTCGCCGATTATTAATCGCCTTGTACCCGACTCGGCCCTCTGCTGTCGCGATTCATTCTTGAGTTGGGCGTTCTCTCCCCCATACGTCATAGGCAAAATTTGTCTGGGCATCCAGGGACCAGCCAATTGTCGATCACAACAGGATCTTGTTCTATAGCCGCTCCCCCTACGACCTGGGCACAAAGCAAGTCATCCAAATCACTCCGGACATCCATTCAGCCGTTTTGATCCAATTGGCGGCTGAGATTGATTTGAAGCAATAGCCAAAACCATGTGGCTTGGAAATCACGTGATAGTGTTGGGAGAGGCCAGGGCCGTCGACTGGATTTGGGCCTGGAACGTTGAACATCCTTATCCTCGACACATTTAGTCTTAATTTTCCCGGTCTCGAGACCTCGTATGAAGTCATAGATAAGGATGGGATTCTATTCGGGTAGGCACACATCCGACCTTGGTTATGGCGTCGCTGATCTTCGCGGGACTTCGAACACTATAAAGGTCGCTGAACGAATGCTCTTGTCGAATCACTCGTAAAGCAATACAATCCTCACTCACGCAACTCATCTTCTCCCATCTTCTCCAACCTCCTCAACCAATCTATAATGTCCCAAGTCCTCTCTCCCAACACCCGCCTCGTCGACACCGGGGACTCCGTAGGATACCGTTGGATCCTCACTGACGTCGAGCGTACCCATATCGCTTCGCTCCTCAACATTGAGGGTACGTTGTCGCGTTTGTCTCCCCGCAATAGCTGGTTGACGTGTGTTTCTATTGTAGAATCCGAAATCACCAAAGAAGGCAACATCATGGGCCAAGATCGTGCTCAATGCACGTGCGGCAAGTACTCTGGCCTTGACGACCTCGTCCACAATGCTCTCAACCTCGGTGTTCACTGCAAGAACTTCATGCTCAATGTCTTGACCAATGGACCACAGGGCCCCAGCCCCGCTCATGATCTTTCGTGCTCTAATTGTGGCGAGATGTACGCTGGAAAATTCTTCTGGGTACCCAGTATCCCGTGGTAAAAGCTAGGTCATCATGTACCTCGCCATCAGCTCGATTTGTGGAATAAATGCAGTTCCTTTGCTGTATGCGCTTAAATGTGTATCCCCCGACTCATCAGTGTGGTTTGACACACTCTCGCAGTAGCTATCAAACTCAGATGAATGTCCCTTCCCGTATATAACTATTCTACCAAGGGGAATGCAACAATCATGTTCTGCCTAACATTTGCTTTCTGACCCACTACATGCAAGACTTCTACAATTCATGCTCGCTGGTGAGAGAACTGCTTTTACTCATCGTACACTTCCCCGCCAGCTCCGTTGATCGACTTCAAAGTTTTATCGATGCCATCGACGGCTATTGTAACCTGAACGGAACAATTTGACTTGACCGGTCCTCTAAGTCGGTGACCTTGGGGAAGCTTCCTTCCGTCGCGCCGGCATAACCATAGAGTCGTCGAGCAGTGTTGGAACATACAACAAGGGTATGGGCCTCAGTCAAATATGCTCTTGTATAATTGTTGAACGCGAGCTACGTCAACCACAGGTATCCGGATCCAGTAATGGCTCCGGGCGATACGAAATGTCAGCCTCGGTTGCTCATCATTGCACGGCGCCCACTTCTGGGTTCATTGAGGGGTCGGGGTTCATGGATGGCTTACGCTTCCCGTGGGGACTCAATCTTACGGAGCAAAAGCAGTTGCACTGATCGCATTCAGGCATTTGACATCGTTGTTGCGTAGGAGGCAAGTAGTAAATAGAGAAGAAGTTATGAGTGGATGGAGAAGAAACTGGAGGAGGGTATTAGGTGAAGACTCGCACCCTATCATCACGCAGGGCCGTGAGCTCGGCCAAACTTTCAGGGGAGCTGAAGAACAAGAGGAAACTACGATCCTCGAATTAGGACCTCAAAGAGTCTTCACATCGAAGAGGCCAGTTTATCGCATGTGGCTTTGAATAGCGTAGAACTTTATAAAGTCGTACCATTATTGCAGCAATATCCCTCAATTTTTCGTCGAGGAGAGTCAGCTTCAATGCGCAATTAAAAGCATGGTCCATGAGTTACGAACGATGTGAGACATTAGAGAGGCCTGCGACACATTACCAGGTTTGGGCGGTGAATAGCTTGTTGCTAGAGCTTGTCCTCCGGAAGCCCATCCATGAAATGCATGCGTTATGAGCGTCTCCACCTTTCACAACGGAGCGAGTTCCGAGCACGAATGCATGACCGCACTGATGAGGGGAAGTGGGGAAGTCTGTGTTCGATGACTGTCGCCTATGGCTCTTTTTCCCACCAAGGAAGCGACTCTCGAAGTGCATCCATCGACTCCACCATTACAGAAGGTAGGGAGCCGGCCGGCCCTTCCGAACGCGGAGATCCGTGTACCGTTCCTACCTTCGCTTGCTAGCGATAGTTCGTAACCGACACAGCCGATAAAGGCTTTGCGATGCCAATGGAACTCCCTTGTAGATATGAAGGCGACCTGAGGTGATGGACTGCTTTCTGTAGACTGATTCTCAAGTGAGAGGTGTATCCAACGAATCGAGTGGACGAGGGGGCTTCCAAGATGAAGGAGTGAAAATCATGTGTGGTGGATCCTAGGGCTGCTGCACTGTGACCAGTGTGTACGGGCAACCGCTTGTAATGAACCCAGCAGTTGCTATGGAGGAAAGAACGTTCCAGATCCACCAAGGGATATGCGAGAGAGCTCTTCAGATCCGGGGGTCCTTCAAATGAAGGCAACAGGTAGATGTGATTTAAATCTCGCGTTATGAATCAATGACCGATCACAGCAGCGTTTAGGACCAAGCCAGGATGTCCGACTAATAAACCATCACAAGTACGTGAAGTTTCGAGTAGGTGATAAGATCCGTTGAAACTTATCATTGCCCTGGAGAGAATCCTAAAATATGGAGCAGTCCTCCTTATCCAGCTGCGCTTGCAGTCGAAGCCAGCTGTCAAATAGCGGTCAAGGAAGAAGGAGCTTCGGCAAGTTCGATATGGAATGACAG
>WSUE01000504.1:0-12477 GCA_019633535.1 Tulasnella sp. JGI-2019a | reverse complement strand
TCAGACTTTCAGGCCGGCTAAATCAGATTTTCTACTCCGGCTAGATCAGACTTTTTTCTCCGGCTAGATCAGACTTTTCCTCCGGCTAGATCAGCCTTCACTCCGGCAACTTACCCTTTTTCGAATCCCTATAACTCAGCAACCGAGTGCCTAGTTTGCTTATCATCAACCCAGCTCGGGTCGCCCTCTTTACCACTAATATATCTTCTAGCATATGGCTCCTGGTGCAACTTTACTGTATAAAACACTATGTCGCTCATAATAACCCCTAGGATGCATACCAGGGAAATTTCTAGGCGCTCTATGCACCTTCGCTGGTCATACAGAACGATATTGAAACCTATTTCATTTTGTGTTGATATAATTGAACTTAATACAACTACAAACTCGATTAGAGTGACCAGGCCAAGTTGAAAGATTCAAGCGATCGATATAAAAACTCGGAGCGGTTTTTTCCTTGGTGCGTTGCAGAGAACGGTCCTCGTAGATCAATGCAACAAGACATCTAATCCGGTTCGAGAGTGATTATCGCAGGGACTTAAACCTTGAGTTGGTGGACGGGAGAATACACACCTTCTCTGAAATCTTTCATATCTCGCTTCCGGTCGTCATTGAATGTGAATATGGTACCATTGGCACCGCCAGTGTCCAGAAGACCGAATACTAAGGTCACAGAAAGGCCAAGTCAAGGTCACGTATTGGCAGCTTAACGAGGTACACACGGCCTGTCTTCTTCCTCAACGGCTGCGCCTTTTGTCCAGTCGCTTTTCCCATCGGCGTAACGAAGTGGGCGTTTGGGACGTCAGCGTCTCCGGGACTTTGATTGTCGCTAAAGGACTTGATGAAGGACTCTTTGGCCTTGGATCTGTCCTTCACGAAGGCGATGGAATCGGTCGTCGACATGATGTTCTGATTGCAATTGATGTGGAGAGTGGAGTTTTGGGTCGGTAAAGTGGCGATCTTTTCAAATCGAGGTGCCCAACACTATTTTATACAGAGTTTGGGAAACCCATGATTGCGCTTCGGGAAGGATGGTGACGTTTAGGGTGCTACGCTCAAATCAACAAATCACGATACTTCCCTATCTTCATTGGCATGTGGTACATGATCAGATGATGTGTGCTTCGAGTCTTTGAAGTGTTATCTACTTCGTACGTAAGCTTCTGCGCTCGGACTCCACAAAGTGCCTGCTAATTGTTGAATAGATATCTAACTCTCGTCAAATAATATATCCAGGCCTCATGCCAAACACGGTAATAAAATCCTGCCGTGTGTTTTGCGTCGAAGGACTTCATTCGATGACAGCTGATTGGAAAGAACGGCCACACGTCCCGCGTAGAACATCGTACCAGAATTCCGGCAAGAGCACCGTAAGGACCGCCATCAGGATTGGGGAGGAAGATACACGTTAGATACAGATACACATTTGCGCGCGAAGAGAGACAAAGTCCAAAGATTATGTAGCGAATATACCGACCAATCAATCAAACAGTAAGATGCCCGAAGAGAAACAAAGAAAACAATCATGATGAAAAAAAAAATTGTTGTCCGTTGATCACGCAGAAGAGAGATAAAGTCCGTCATAAACCACGGAAAATCAAATGGGTGGCACATCTAGATACGTCCAGACCATACCTCACACAGCAGGCCTCGTATGCGAATGATCCACCGTCTCCGCGGGACTCACCAACCCAAGACCCAAACCCGTCCTCGCCCTCCCAGTATTAACGACACCACCCCCACCCCCCGCCGAACTGCCCGCAACAGGACCCGTCCGCTCCTCCAACGGAACCTTTGGCATCAATTCCGGCGTACTCGGCATCGGACTGTGCCTATCATGGAAACTCCGATTATGGCCAAACGTATCGAAGAGGTCGTTGGAAGATGGTTCGAAGAGCGTGGCGGGGGATTCTGGCGATTCGAGGCCAATTTCACCCTCTTTATGTCGACGACTGCTGCTACCAGCAACACCTGCGCCACTGCCACTGGCTTGTTGAGCCGTGGATGAAGAGGCAGCCATACGGGGTGTATTATTGTCGACTCGAGGTGAGAGGGCCTTGGTCGATTCCGAAGCGGGAGCCGAAGGGTTAGATGGACGACTATGCGATTCGGAGGAGCGAGCGGGACGGTACGTTTCGATGGCGTTGAGGAACCCACGCGCCACTGACCCACCCGCACCCGCACCGACGCTAGACATGCTGGTCGTAGGGAGTCGTCTCGCTAGAGGGTGAGGTGGCGAGGACGGTGGGAGGGTGGCGAGACCCGCTCCAAGTGCTGCGGCCATGCTCAATCGATTGCCGCGACCGCCCCCACCGGCGGCACCACTGACGCCAGGAGCGCTTCCAGATTCTGAGGCGAGGGCTTGACTATCGTATCCCCTTTCCCGTTCGCGTACAGCCTTGGCGGTACCAGCACTGGCATCAGCACCAGCACCGGTAACAGCACCGCCTTTATCGTCGTGCGTGTTCTCTTCTTCTTCCTCACCATCCTCCCCGCTCGACCCACCCGCGTAACTCTCCACGCTCTGAGGTCTCTCATCCTTCTCCGCCAGGGTTTGCCTTTCTTGTAATCCCTTCTTGGATTCCCCAAGACCGAGCACAAAGGGAACCTCCACTCCACTACCACTGGCCATCAGTCCTTCCCGGGGCACCAATAATGGTCCAATGGTGCGTTTACGATCGCTGGACGCACGTTGAGATCCTTGTGCTGGCTTTCCGGCGGTGCTGATGGCGGTGGCGCTGGTATTCACCGCGCGAGAATTGTATCCGGGGTAGTTGCTGAACAGCTCGTCGGTGCTCAACTCCTTCTTTGGACTCTCCTCTTCCTCATCATCGTCATCATCCGCATCGCGATGTGCCTTCCGCACGGCACCTGTAACGGGCATCGCCGCCGCAGATCGCATATCGAGGGCTCCCCCACCCCCACCTCCATTCCCATTAAGCGAGTCATCACTGCTCATCGCCGTCGCTGGCGCCCTCCGTCTCCCAGCAGCCACAGAAGCCGACACACCATTCCCACCTCGATGTCGACTCGAAATACCATTCCTTGTTGGACCCCCAGCCAAATATGAGCTCAAACTCCGTTGCACCTTCTCCGAATCGCTGCCGGACCGATCATTCTTTCTGCGGCGGCGGAGGCATAGGCAGAGGAAGCAGCACATGACGAGGAGGATGAAGAATAAGGGAATGCCGATGGCGAGTCCGAGGATCATGGCGGTGCGAGTGGAAGCTGCGTAGATGGCCGCGTTGGGATCATTATTGGTGGAACTAGATGATGGTGCGGCTGACGACGCCTTGGACGATAAACTCGTGCTAGACGAGGATACTAAGCTATAAAAAAAAATCAAACCAAAAAAAAAAAATCAGCCAACCTGCAATGATCGTTCCCATGAGTCGACATTAGCCATTTATTTACCCATTTGGATTGGAGCCGCCTGGCTGCGTGATGACGAAGCTCTGAACATTCAAACTCGCGCCATTCGCATCCACGCCGTTCAATGCTGTCGCCCCTCCCGCGTTCGCCCAGAAGCGCACGATCAAGGTGCTTTGGATTGTAGGATCGAGACCCGTGGCGTACCACACGAGATGATTCGACGTCAACGCCATACCGGTGACGGTTTGGGTGACGGTGGCGTAAGTCGCGCCGCCGTTGGTGGAGATGTTGAACACGCCCATAGAGGATTGACTGGCGATTGCGTACATGTAGATTGCCGAACCTAATAAAACATTCATTAGGAAAGAAGCATTGATTAGCGTTAAGCTTTTTCTTTTGGATGTGGGCGGAGAAGAATTGAGGCTGATCGACAAGGCTGGGAAGAAGCCATGACAACAAAACACAAAGAGAGAGCGAGAAAGCAATATAATGGGTCAATGCCGTAATGGAGATCTGCAAGATTCCGCGTGGCCTTTGCTTCCCTCGGCCCGATCCGAATAATAATATTTCGATCCAAACTGGAGCAGAAATTGAGAAGGGAACGACTATGGAAAGCTCACCATTGAACGTGAATGAGAGATATGGGACGCCTCCACTCTCTCTAGCAAGCGCTTGATTCGTCGAGTGATATGTAAAGTAGTTGGTCGTCACGTTGTCTTGACCCCAAGTCGCGATCCATGGGTTGATCGTTGCCGTTGCTGGACATGACCGAGAGTTACAGATGTTAGCCATGCCATAGAGGATCTGCGTGGACGCGTCCGTAAGAGTGATGTTGTGGTTATTGCCTGTGGCGGTGGCTGTTGGCGCAGAGGACGTTGATGTTGGCGTTGAGGACGTAGAAAAACTCGAACTGGAGGACACGGAAGGCAGCGCATCGGCGTATGCTGTCGTCAAAAGACAAAGAAAGTACAGTAACGTGCACCACATCGTCAGATACCGTCGTTAGCGAAGAGAGAGTAACTGGGATGTGGGAAGGAGGGGGACGCAGTCCGAACTGACAAGCCTCTTCTGCCAGCCTTTCAAGCCAGCTCAGCCACACTAAAGGGTTCTTTGTAGCCAAGGCACCAGGTACATACGACCGATTTGAGACACCAAAGACGTCATAATCGGAAAGAACCTCATCCTCAGCCTCCCGAATTCACTTTACAGAGCACGACGTCGTGCTGAGAAGTCAATATACACGCTTTAGGCTATCCTCGAGGTCGCGATAATCACGTGCCCACCGACTTCGGCTCCAAGCCATACACTTGAGGGCACCTCAAAGCGGGCTTGCTATCGTTATCTGAGGTCGGGGGCAGCGTAATCCATCGTCTTTGCGGTGGTCGGTCGTGCATATCGCCGGTGGAAGACTCTACGATCCGAACAGCCATGCCGTGTTTGTGAATCGATATCAACTGACAGTTATGCTTTAGCACGCCGTGAGCCAGGCATTAACGATTCCCCGTTGCGGCGCTCGTCTTGTGAACTATGACCTTCCAGAAACAGTCATTGATTTGCTCAAGATAGGGTGACGTCACATTTCTTGCACTCACCTTTTATAGTGGAGCTCAAGCCAATCATCCATACTAACTCGTACTTTGTAACTATTCTCACCCATAAGCAATTTAACTATAATCGACGATGTCCAGCTCTAACGCATTCATCAGAGACCCAGCCTCTCATCCAAGCCAATCCTTCGTCAAGGCCTTCAGCGACAATCAAAGCCCGGCCGACGCAGATGCACCCAACGCAGACATCGCTGCCGTCCCCGGCCACATGAACGAAAACGCCGATCCGACACCATTCGTTCCCGTGGATGCGAATCGGGCCATCGAGGAGGGGTATGCCACCATCCAGGTTAAGAGCCAAGAGCTCATGAACGGATGGGCGCTGGCATGCCGGATAGGAATAAGGGGGCCGAGGAGGGGTATGTTGAAGTACAGGATATGCTTGGAGATAGTGGTGCATTTAGAGAAACGGTACCTGTCAAGACGACGGGAGGTGCGCTCCCTGACGTTTTGGGCAAGGTCTTTTTCTTCCTTATAACATTAATAAGGATGGATCTATTATATCATATTTACTTCTAGCGTTCGGCCTTGCGTCGACGGGAGGTGCCAACGGGACGGTCCTGTCACCAGATGAACGAGACTCCAACCTGGCAGAGTTCAGAGAAGGTGTGTGAATAGATTCAGTATTCAGAACTATCAAGAGCAAACAATCACTTACACAGCCTTTCTTTTAACCATCAGATGTTCCGCAGAATTGAAATGTGAAAGCACTTTTTGATGCCTTGAAGTAAAAAAAAAAAAAAAAAACCAACACTGGTCCAAAAGAACCAAATAACATCAGAGTCCGACGGGGATAGCCTATCCGAGGATCGACACTTTAATTAGGTGGCGTGTGACTTGACATGAGGTCGCCACACCGCGACCTATCCCACAACGCACGCAATGTCGGATAGGATATTCATTGTCCCCACGACTATAAAAGTAAATCTTAATCCAAAAAGCCGGCACAGTCGGAATGGTCAAAGTCGGCACGCTCTCTCCCTCACATGACACAGACAAACTTTGTCAAATGTTTGGGTTCCCTCATCCTTGTAGTTGGACAAAGATTTTATAGTCACCGAGAATGATATCACGCCATGTACTGTAGGGGACGGTCGCCTCTATAACCGAGTCGAATAAACTAATTCAATAACATCCTTAAAGAAACGGCCCGTTGATGGGATATTTCAAGGCGTTCGTGGAGGGAACATCCCACGGTGTCCTCCACCCCCGGCCTCCAGCAGCCTCCATTTAAAGTCACTGCCCGACTGGATAAAACTAGAGTGGAAAATACTGAGGCGCAGCTTGGTGCCTGTGCAAGGTATACAAAGGCTTGAGGTCGCAAGGAACACGGAGTGTAATGGATGGAATATTTTAACCCGATCTCTGTAGGTTAGTCTCGATCACAATATCAATCCGCTATATCCTCCCTTTTGAGATCAGGTTTATTGGCGCCCCCCCTTTTTTTCCCCCCAAAAGGCGGCCGATGCTCCTGTCAACCGATCGTCTCTTTGGCTGCTCTTGCGCAACCCCCATTGATTTACATCATGCGCCCATAGTATTTCATTCCGCAAGACACCCAGGAAGACAAAAGAAGAACAACAGGGAGAATAAAATACACATACATCGTGAAGTCTAACCACATCTTATAAATAGCAGCAAAAACCTATTTTCTCCCAATGCGCTCGCCCGCCGCATCGATTGCCACACAGGCGCCATAAGTAACCAAAAATCTCGTAGTGTGAATCCCCATTGCCTCTCCTGTAACGTATGATGTCCCATGATTTGCTACCCCAGCAGCTGAAGCGGTAATTTGTTGGGTGTTATCGGCGAGAACCTCAAACGTCTGCTCGACGCCCCGGACGAACCCATGTCCGCCTGCTGAAGCTTGTGCCAATAGGTCATCGGGCGGTGAGTTGTTCATCGTGGCTCCAACGACATGATGGGCATGCGGCGCAACATTAGAGAGGGCATGATGAGCCCCTGCTGAAGCGACTTGATCGAAGACGTGCGACCCAGCATGCGTCAAGGCGGATCCGACCTCGAGACCAATTCCCATCGTCACGAGGCCAATCACAGACGGACCGATCACGTCGCGCTTCCTTGTTCGAAACTCCCCGAGCCAGAAACGACTGTTCCACTCGAATTTGAGGGCTTGGAGCTTCTTCTTCGTGATATAACGATTGCGTCCCGAGTAAGCGGTACCAGCGAGGCTCCCGCCACATGTGTGCACAGCGTTGCTTATCCCAGCGACTACCCCCCAGTTTGCGCTCGTCATCCCACGAACCTTCTTCTCCATGGCCAACTTGAGCTCTTCGTCGGATAGGAATTCGATTTTCCGGGCATACGCCTCCGAGTCAAAGCTGTGAAAGAATTCGTGAGCAGTGGGCATTGTGTGAGCGGTTGATAAGTGGGATTATAGAATGGATGTTTTGGGCGGGGAATGGATTAGTGGGCGAAGAGTGGGGGGGATTCAGAATGTGGATTGCTAAATTATATATCGTGACTCTGGCCACCAGTAGGGGCTTTAGCTCTCTGAGTCAAAGGGAGCTGGTCTCCGGGGCCGTGTTGTCGGCAATATGCGTAAATCAAATAATGGATTGGGCTAGGAGAAACATACCTAGCCTGATTGACAATTCAATTCCAAGTCTAAGACGCAGTGCCTGTGTGGCAGGGTCCACAGATAGAGCAACAGGGTAACCGTCACAAAAGCGGGACGACAGGGCTGGATCCTATCAGATCTAAATACAACTGATCCGGATTGTGGCTTTGAAGGTTAGAGCTCTGGAGCACGATGCGAGCGCCTGTTTGGGAAACAATGCTTGCCCTAGGTAAGCCCTACTAAGAACGATCGCTTGATAGGCAGAGGAATAGAATAGTGAGTTGATACCAAGCATCACATAAGAGTAGGCAGGATAGATGGTGGTCGTGCTGTAGTTGGACTTGCTACATCTCGGTAACTTGATGTATACGAAAAGCTCTGACTTGAGAAAGAAAGTCTATTTGTCCTCGGATGTAAAATCGGCCGGCGCTAGATTGGCTGGGAAAATAGCATTGACCGACCCTGAATCTGTCAAACGATACAGAGGTGCGGTGCTGACCACTCAACGACTGTTTACAATATCAGATTACAGTGTACCGCATTAAAAAAGGCCAAGTTCTTTTTTTTCTTTCATTTCTTTCTTTCTCCCTTTCTTTTTCCTTTCTTTTTTTTGCCAGCCCCACGGAGGCGGTGAGCCGGGCAGATTGGGCTTGGTTTCTCTACAGCGAAGCTTATCACCGTACAGCTCAGTCTGCAACAACAACTCTATTACAGTCCGCCTGATGTCTGTACGGTATCACCGGGTAGGTCACACAACAACTTCGGATGACCTCACTATTGGCAGAACGCCCTGTCATCCTTCACGGAACATATACCGCCCGCGGTTGCGCTAGCGTAAAACATATACGATTCCGTTTTCTTTCCTATGAAACACACCGTACGGTAGTCATGCGGCAACCAAGCACCGCATGTATTCTATGGGTTTTATGGCAATGTGTAGCGTTGACAAACCCGAGCACGGTCTGAGGCGTTTTGAGCGGTGCCACTCATATTGACTTGGCATGACTCAATCGATCCGCCCACACTGCCGTCAAAAAAGAAAAGACCAACCCCATCCACCACACAGATCCTTCGGGTGTTCGTGGGAAGATTCTACGAAGGTCACGCCCTGATAATAAAGAAATGATATATTAGAAACCCCTGACGCAGCTTATAATGATGTTTCTAGTGCTAAGAGGCACCCACATATTGTTTAGTGTTTCCTGAGTATCTTGAACAGTGGTTGCCCCTCGGGACTGACAGAGTGAGTATCTTGCACCTGGAGCTATTTTGGGGGCCTATGATCTTTTGAGCCTTGCCAGCACTTGTCCTGACATCTAGCTTTTTGTCGTGTACCAAATTTTACCCTAATGCATTTGGGTTTCCCCCTCCAAGTTAGGCATCCTGTGTCCACTTTGAGAGCATTTGTAAGCAGTAATGTAAACTGTACATATAGTGTTGTAGCTATATTTTCCTTGCCAGCCTGATGCCCAATATGTCATTGCTGGCACCCTTGGAAAATTTCTGCTTGCAGATACCAAGCTGTAACCCACATGTGTATTGCTTAGATGCACACACTTTACACACCCGGGTCTATTACATCTTCCGAGTTGGTTACACATCCTCAAGTCTGTTCACTATTGACAGGCACATATAATTATAATTACTGCCTGTACATGTGACATTTTAGATTAACCTTTCCTCCTCCTTTCTTCCCCCTCAATATATACAATGTATGTCTGCAAGTCTCGAGTGGCCAAGCATCCAGAGAAGCTCAACCCCATTATGGTACTCGAATATGCTAAGCATTAACCCTGCCATCCTGTCCCATTACACAAGCACGGCAGCATGTAGGTCTGGATGTATTTATAGGTCCAGCAGCATCATTCTGACTGGGGGGGTGATACAGTAGAATATGGCATACATATAGAGCACTGCACTAATTATTTCACTGGCTTTAGGGTCCGTTACATACCATGGTACCCTCACTTCAGGATGTGTGCAGCCTCATTTGTTCAGAATGCTGAAGCAACAATCATACTTAATTCCAGCATTTGGTCAAGCATCAATGGGAGGTGCCAAAAGGATGATTTTGTCACCAGATTAGCGGGATTCCAGCCTGGCAGAGTTCAAAGAAGGGGCGGCGCTCTTTTCTAACATGGACAACCATACCAAATGTTTAAGTTCTCATATCTAGTCTGGAAAGCTGACATCCTCCCCAACTGCTATGCCAATTGGACAAAGGTTTTACAGTCCCAAGAATGATCTCACACCCTGTACTATGGGGGACAGTGGCCTCTACAATGAAGTCATAGGAGTCTTTGCTTCTGAAGTACAGCCATTTGGTTGAGGATGTATATGAACCTTTGCTTGAGGTGGAGGTCTCAGGATGCAGAGGATACAATGCAAGGAGGTACTATAATAGGTGCACCATCAGCACTGGTTCAGAGTATGTCAGCAAAAGTCCTAACAGGTATGAGTTAGGAAGTCTGCTCTTTTGGGTATACCAACAGTGACTTACTGTCACAACTTAGCATCTGGTTGTGTCTTTGTTCACAGCAGAGGATGTTGTAAGTTGCTCTTCATCTGTGTCTTTCAACCATGGAGTGGTTGTCATGACTTCATTCAGGAAATACTCAAAGTGTGCATGCTAAGAGCTCAGATGAGAGTAAAGGGAATGAGATATACAAGAGGCAAAGTGAGGAACAGTCCTCCTCACTTCACTGCTACTTAAGTGATCCTACAAGTCTGACACATTACATACAGTAATCAGACCACATATGTCATGACCATCATGGAAGTGACTTAAGGAGCAGAGCAGAGAGCATGGAGTTGTGCCTAGAAGGCACAGAGCAGGCAGTGTATGGGACTCTGACATGCCCTGAAGGGATGCATGGTGTGATTGTTCTATTCTATTCTCTTCTTTGTGCTGACTGAGATGTTCTATAGCTGAGTGATATATGTCCTGCTTACTGTACATTATGAGTCAGACTTGTGAGTTTGTTTAAGTAGTAAGCAAAGTGAGGAGGACTGTTCCTCACTTTGCCTCTTGTATTGTCAATTCACTTTACTCTCATCAAACTCATAGTGCATGCACTTTGAGTATTCTGAAGTCACTGATAACCACCTAGTGGTTAAGAAGAAGCCTGATGAAGAGTGACTTATGACATCCTCTGCAGAGCTACAAAGACATGACAGAATGCTAAGTCATGACATTAGGCAAAGTCATAATATGTAACTTGCTCTACATGAAATGTCAGGAATGGAACAAGACCTCTTTGGTGCAGAACTGGCACACCTGCAGCACCTGCAAGAACAACTGGAGGAGGAGATCAATGTGGAGCAAGCAAGCCCTGCATTGCTAATTCAGATGATGCAACAGCTGCAAGAGCAAATGCATCAACAACAATTGATGATCAACAGTCAAAATACATTGATCCAACAGCTGCATGGCAACATGCAGAACACACCACAGCCCATCATCCAAGTAGTGGCACCCATTGTGAACATCACCCCCCAGCAAATACAGGCAGCAAGAGGAGATTTGAAGGCAGATAGTCCAGACTTGTTTAAAGGGGATCAGGGACCAGCAGCATGAACATTCCTTCAAAATTTGGCATTGTACTTTTGACTATGCCCTAACAACTTCCCCAATGACAAGTGTAAGATCCAATGGGCACTCCTCAAGATGGCTGACCAAGCAGCAAAATGGGCACAGCCTATCTCCCAGGAAGTGCTCACACCAAGTCAACCTCCCTCACTAAGGTCGATGAACTGGGTGGAATTCAAATAAGAGTTCAAGCAGGCATTCTACGACCCTGATGAGAAGAGGATGGCAGCAAACAAACTGATGCAGCTGAAGCAGAAAGGATCAACAGCAGAGTATGCCTTGGAGTTTAGGGAATTGGTATCGATACTTGGTTGGACAGAGCAAACCCAACTGATGCAGATGTTCTACACAGGACTGAAGGACCACATCAAAGACAATATGGTCTCACATGCCAAGCTGACCACCATGGACAAACTCATCACCCTCATGGTCAGGATCAATAACTGTCACCACCAATGAAGTCAAGAGAAGAAGAATGCAGGCTGGAAGCCCTTACCCCCTTGCAACCTGTCTACAGGCACATTCACACCAATGCCATCAGCATCAGGAGGAGAAGGAGAAGGAGAAGGGCCTATGGACCTGTCAGCTGGCAGAGGGTTCCTGACCAAGGAAGAACAGGAGAAATGCATGAAGGCAGGCACATGCTTCAAGTGTGGAAAGAAGGGGCATAGGGTGGCCATGTGCAGAGTCAAAGCATAAGTAGCCATGACAGCTGAAGAAAACTGTGATGAGGAATCCAACTCAGAGGATGAGTCAGAGAAGAAGAAAAAGAAAAAGGATTTTCAGTAAAGTCCTTGATGAAGGTTGTGCCTTTGAGGGCTGCAGTTCTTGAGTCTCTGCTACATAATCATGCCACTATCAATACCACACTTTCTGATGAAATCAGTGTACATTTGAAGATATGAGTAGAACTCGAGACCAATGTCACAACATTCCCCTGTCATATTGTATTTGCCCTCATCACCTATATTTGCCCTATGTGACTTCACACCAGTTAAGCACCCACTGGTTTACATTCAACCTTGCAAAACGTGCCAAGTCCCCAAGTCAACATTTGTTATGTTTGTTCATTCTACCTGTGTGCCTTGAAAAGCCAACATTTCAACATGCACAAACATCTATGTGCATGGAGAGGAAGTCACCGTTAACTGGGGTAATGTTCAAGTTCTACACATGCACCAAGAAGCAAGTGTCTGGGTGAAGCCTGATTCCCACACATCAGGAAGCACCCCCTAAGAGTTTAACCACTTGGTGATCATTCACCACACAGTGATAGGAGCTGCTAATTGGATAGGAAGTTAGCATTGGTTGAGGACAGCCTTCATTGA